>JBAMCG010000077.1:2360000-2567500 GCA_037075325.1 Drosophila mayaguana
GCAAACCTGAAGTATAGCAGTTCGATCAGCTAATGAATTGTTGTTACAACTAATGAGTGCGAGTCGTGGCTGTGCGAGTGCGAGTGCGAGTGCGAGTGTGTGCGTGTGAGCGTGTGGGTGGCCAATGGGGGGTTATCACTGTGAATGCAATGTGCCGGAAGGACGAGTCTAAGCGAGAGCTGAGAGAGCGAGAGCGCTAGAGGGAGAGGGGGGGGGGGGGTGTGTGCTGTGGCTGTTAGTTGGTGCTGATTGTTGTTTTGGTTTGCTTGTTGCTGTTGTGGTTGTTGTTTTTGTTGTTGTTGTTGTTTTAGGAATTTGTACACCGATGTGAAGTGGCATATTGGCGATTCTGAGTGGTTCGTATGCTTAGCATGGATAACTTGAATCTGATTGCTTACGCCCGGATACAACGGCGGGTGGTGCAATGGCGGCGGCGGCGGTGGCAGCGGTGGCTCGGCCACAGATGGTGACACTGCACCTGTTGTTGCACCACTTGACTGTTGTTGTTGCTGCTGCTGATGGTGCTGCTGTTGTTGATGTTGTTGCTGCAGGTGTTGGTGCTGCTGCTGTTGCTGCTGCTGCTGCTGCTGCTGCTGCTGCTGCTGCTGCTGCTGCTGCTGCTGCTGCTGCTGCTGCTGCTGCTGCTGCTGCTGTAGGTGGTAAACTGCTGCAACGGCCGCCGCATGTTGCTGATGATGTGGATGCATATGGCTATGCGTGTGGTGCGGCATATTGTGATGGGAATGGTGGGCTGGGTGGTGGTGGTGGAGGTGGTGGTGGTGTAGTCGTGGCGACGACGACGACGACGATGACGGCGGCAGTGCAACGGCGCTGGATGTGGCTGCACCACTGCCACCAGCAGCAGCAACAGTAGCACCACCAGATCCACCCAAAGCTGCCGCCGTCGCCGCCGGTGACTGCGCAACGGCAACAGCAGCCGCAGCAGCAGCGGCAGCGGCAGCGGCTGCAGCCGCCGCCATACCCACCTGATGGTGGTGGTGCGGATGATGGTGGTGGTGATGGTGCTGCAGGTGCGCATGGTGCGGATGCTGATGGTGGGCGGGCTGCGGCAAATGCTTCGCGTGCTGGTGCACGCCCGCCGTCAGCGCCGAGGCGGCCAACGCTAGATTATTGGCCGCCTGAGCGGAGACAATCTGTGAGCTGGTCATGGAGCTCATGGCCTGCAGGGTTTGCTCTTTCTCATTGAGTAAATGCAAGGAGACACCATTTGGTTCCTGGAAAACAGATTGTCATTTTGTTGTTTGGGTCACGTGTGTGTGTGTGTGTGTGTGTGTGTGGGTGTATGTGGGTGTGTGCGAGTAGAGAGAGAGAGAGAAATGTGACGACACACTAAAGCATTCTATCAAAATTCTATCATAGAGCTGCAGACAGACGTCACTTGGCTAAGGGGGGAAACTCACATACGAAAGCCACAAAACTCTGCTGCAGACGCCGCTTAGCACCAATACACGCAGCACACAAGCCAACTGTGTGTGTGTGTGTGTGTGTGTGTGTATGTGTGTCTGATAATGAGCTGAACAATACACACATATATATATATATATATATATATATATATATATATTTGACTGATCTGTTGAACTGGGCTCCACTTGCAACTGAGAAACTCTTCCTTGCTTTTCACGCTCTTCGGCTAGATTTGCTTTTCGACAAATTTTCCACATAAACAATTACAGAGAGCAGAGTTAAGCTCACACAGATAGAGAGAGAGAGAGAGAGAGAGAGAGAGAGAGAGAGTGTGCGTGAGCGTGAGCTTAACTCTGCTTGGTTCAACAATTTATTGTATATGTACTTATGCAAAGCATGTGGACAATTAACGTATGGCAAATTGTTTGCTATATTCTGTTGGTTCTTCATATTTGTAGTATATACTATATAGTTGTATATATATGCATATATATATATACATATATTGAGATGTACATATGCATACAGATTTGGCACACTTACGACTTTGATTTTGGCTTGAATTTCACGGAGTTTCCGTCTGGCGAGCACTTGGATATGGGAGCTGACTTGTTTACGGGTTCTCGTCTTGCCCGTGCGCAATTTGATGTAACGCGCGATTAGCTCGTTGCGCCCTATAAAAACGAAACAGAAAAGAAAACCCGAATTAATATTAGGAATCATTATTATTGTTAGCTCAATAACACAATTGAAAATGCATTCAATTGATCAGAAATCGATATATAATATATATATATATATATTATATATTTATATATATTATATATAGACATTTAAGTGCACATTTTGGGCGCCTAGTCAGGCATAAATCTAGCCCAAGTTACGCTTCTCTGCAGACCAAATTGAGCATAATTATTTGCCAGACTTCTTACATATTTGGCGTATTTAACAATTTAATAGATTTTCAAATAAATGTAAAAATGCGAATTATCAGATATATATATATATATATATATATATATATATATATATATATATATATATATATATATATATAAGTGTGTATATATGTATATGCCTCGACTGCGAACATATTCGGCATAATTCATCATTTAATGTATTTCGAAATTATTTTTTTTTGCATATTTGGCATATTTAATAATTTAATGCATTTTCAAATTAATTTGCAAATATGAAATATCAAAGATTATAATTTTTATATATTTATTTTTATTTTTTATTTATTTATTATATTTATATTTATATATATATATATTTATTTTTTATTTATTTCACTTAATTTTTCTAATTTTTTTTACATGATTAAGAACTGAATAGATTTCCAGCTGATTTTTCAAATATAAAATATCGGATATACATACAATATATCTACATCATTTTGTATATTTTCATATAATTTGATCTGACAGGTTTACATATTTGGTATATCAATTTTTTTTTAATTTTATATATTATCAGATCAAATATCTTTCTTCTTTTTATATATAATATTGGCTTATATATCAATTTATCTCACTTCATTTTACGCAACATTCAATTTTATAATTTTCATGTAAATATCAAAAAATAAATGTTACAAATTTCATAAATCTTTTATATCAGATTTTTGAAATTCTATCTAAAGTTGTCTGTTCAGGGATCAAACGAGACAAAAACACAGTTAGAGTCGAAGTCGTAGTCGGAGTGGCATGATTAAAGCGCTTTAATGAGAATGGGGAATATTTTTAGAATAAACATCATCAGCAGCATCTGGGGATGCGAGGGAAAAAAACCCTATGGGATGAATGAATCAAATGCTGCTTCAGTTGCGACGCCCGCCTCAGAAATTTCATTGAAAGCCCAACGACATTTTCACGTGCCGACAGAATGTGGGTCCGACTGACGTCAGTGTCGCCGCCGTCGTCGTCGTCGTCGTCGTCGTCGTCGTCGTCGTTGCCTTGCCATTGCCCCACTGCCGGCTGGCTGGCTGGCTGGCTAGGTTGGATAGGTAGCTGGGGCAGATGGAGCAGTGTGGGTGGGTCATCCTTTAGCTTGCGCTTTGGCAGCCGTAAGACACAATTCTGCCCGACAGCGATCCAGCTTTTATTGTACACACGCTTATGCGTTCACTAATTACATTCTTGGCATAGTTTCAGTTCTAACCGAATAAAATTATTTTCAGCGACTCAAACCCCCTCGCTGCACGGCACAGCCAGCCAAGCACACGCATATTGCCGGATCCGGCGCACAAACTCCGGGCTGCTGCTGTTGGTGGTGAGGCTCGTTCGTTCGTTCATTCGTTGGGTTGGTCGTTCGTTCGCTCGTTCACTGGCAGCGCTGTGGGTACGGCTAAGAATTACTAGCACAAGGAGTAGACGCACACACACAAACAGAGACACTACCACACACACACACACACACATCGAGAGACACACTTACATACACGCACAGACGCAAAGACACACAGCCACCCAAGCAACCCACCACCTTTTGAATGCCAGTTGAACGTCAGCTAGGGAGCAAGTCAATGAAGCTGCACGAGACGGAACCAGTTCCATATATGGAACACAAAAGAGCTCTGGAATCAGGCAGTTCATATACTCGTATATAAACATATAAACATATATATATATATATACACATATATATACACATCTGTTGTAGTTAGTTACGATATTTGTAACAAAGTTTTAAAGTTCATTTGACTAGTTCATATAGACAGGTTCCAGAGCTAGCTAGAAGTATATAATAAAGTAGAATACAATGCATATACATCCTACATATGTATATATATTTAAACTGTTGATAAGAATATTCAATTATGCGTATTTCTTATATATTCCCTCATGTAGCTCATTTGACTGGTTCATAATGACAACGCCCAAGTTTAGTATTATGTTCTTAGCTTTCTATGCTTGATATATATATAATATAAATGATACATTCATCTTAGTGAACTAGTTCATATGAATGTTAAGTTGTACATATTTATATCCATATTAAATCGTAGGCAGCTACCACAGTAAAATGGTTCATAGAAGTTACTGCGAAAATTAAGTTAAAACTTTATAATCTCCTAGCATATAGAAACATGTGAACTAGTTCATTGAACTAGTTCCAAAATGTTTAATAAATAAAATATGAATGCCTTGTTCGTTCACCTATCTGATTATTGCCTCTATACACAGTTCACACAATTCATGCAGCTCCCCCGACTGGTTCACATGACCAGTTCCAGCCATTGTTATGCAGCCCTGTCCACAAATAGATGCCAAGTAACGTACCGAGTCCTCAACGGCTTTACCCTCGCACAATCTCACAACCTCACGCCCTCACACTCCCAGAGGCGTTCAAGCCCACTCACACACCCACACATAGACACACACACACACACAGGCGCGAACAATATGCATATACTTAATATGAATAGGAAGAGCGAAGCATTTCAATTTCTTTACGCTTTAAATCTTTGCAAATCGATGGGCCATGGCCCAAAAAAAGGAAGAGGCAGAGCGGAATTCAAATGGAATTTATGGCAAAACTTTATGTGCGACACAAATATACAAAGTTGTGTGTCTCTCTCTCTCTCTCTCTCTCTCTGTCTCTTAGAGCATTACTTTAATTATAGAGTATTGTGAGCAGAGCATTGTGTTTAGCCTGCATGACTAATGGAAACGAATCACGTTAAGTGTTTCCTAATGACGCGAACGTTTCCCTTCAAGCTGGAATCGCTGGGAGTGCAAAGTTTTAAATTCATTAACATCGTATTTGGGTTATCTGCAGTTTGGAATCAATCAGAACGATAGCAGCAGCAGCAGCAGCAGCAGCAGCAACACGACGACAGTTGAAATCATTGACATGTGTCAATTGAATTGTTGCTATCGAGTAACAAACGACAAAAGTTAATTCATGCTGACCCCACTGGGGCTTTGTTGCAGTTCACAATTGTTTAATTGATAGCCATTGAGTTGACAACGATGACAACGATGACAATCGTGATGATGTTGATGCAGATGATGATGATGTTGCTGAGACAGGTGCTGCACTCACTTCGACAATTGCTCCGACACTTCACAGCATTTGCTGCATTCACTTTATTAAATCAAATGCACAATTTTCAATTATTCAATTTCGGATTTATTAGCTCAAATATTTTTATAACAATTCAATGTGAGGTGACAAATTAATGGCCTAAGCTGCCCGAGCGATAACTCAATTTAAGCCCAAGTTATCGATAAGTGGCAGTTGGTGAAATATTTTTTAAGATTTGCCATTTGTTTTGGAATCTGCAAAATTGTTGAATACTTTTTTAATGTGTCGATTTTGTAGCCTAGTTGAAATGTCTTTAATTTTTTTATTTATTTTGTTATTTTTATTATTTTTATTTATTTTTTTTAGTAACTCACAAATGGATAATCTTAATAAATACTTCACATCCCATCCTACAAATGCTTCTGCATTCAAGTCACATATAACAATAGCAAACACACACATACATACATACACATACATACTCACATACCCATACACACCTACATACATATATACCCATTAAAAACTGTGCGCATATTTAAATGTGACAAAGGTTAATCAGTCAATTGAAGTGGCATTGCTTTTCATATTAATAGACATATACATACATATGTATGTATGTATATGAATGTATGTTAATGTATAGCACATACAAATATCAACATAGTATAGTCACATATATATGTATATAGATAAACATCTAATATTATATGCAATGAATTGCATCAATACTGGCAGAGAATTGAGGCATTGAAGACGGAGTTGATCTGAGGAAATGAATTTTTAAGGCGTGCAAAAAATAAAGTCAGCAATAAAATTATCTGATGAATATGATAATTATGTATGGTTTTATTTTTATATGTGAATTATAGTATTCAGTTAATGTTAAGCCTCTATATTTTGTGAACTTTAAATAAAAAAAGATTTCAAATCAGCAGTCGAAAAAGCTTTTCAGAATGAAAAAAATTTGTATACATTGAAATAATATAAAATATATAAATAATATTCCAATAGAAATAATTAATATAATCTATATATATTTATTTAATATATGTTAAGCTTGTAATAAATTATGAGCAAAAAAAAAAAGACTGGATACTCATTAATTAATTTCATATTTTCAGCAGCTTATATAGACTTTAGTTTTTTTTTATAGAATAGGGTCTAAATTTAAAAGTCTTTTATTTCCGAATTTAACTCAAAAATGCGCACATAGAAAACTAGCTCAAATTCCAAATTCCAGATTATGGCTAAAAATGTAAAAAATATAATGGATATAAAATGAAAACATAACTTCACTTCACGCTCAGCATCAAAATATGTGCCGGCATTAGATAAGAGCGGGAGAGAAAGAGGGGAAGAGGGAGCGCCTGCTGCTGATACGTTGTGCAACACTGCATTTTAAGGACTTTAATGTGCATGCTTGATGCATCCTGATTAGGGTTGCCAAGCCAAGAGCGAAAAAACCGAGAGAAGAAAGCGAGGGGCAATATGCAGACATCAATATGCAGATATGTATGTATATACAGGGTTCTCCATATTCGAGAGACCCGTCTGGCAACTCTACAAGGTTGCCATATTCGACGGACACATGTAATGTTTTTTTTTAATCAATGAAAAATACAGTTTTGTTGATGCTGTCGATTATAATCATATTATTTGGTTCAAGTGGACTTGTGGATCTCACTCTTTGAATATGATATCTCCTAAATGGCCACCTTGAGCCTCTACGGCGTATAGTGCCCGCCTCTGTCGAAAGGTTTAGGGCTGCCAGATGGATGACTCGAATATGGAGAGCCCTGTATATGTGTTTGGGAAAAATATTGAATGCTGTGCAGCCAATTAGGCTGCCACTTAAAATCAGTGGCCAAAGCTAATCAAGAGGAGCTATACACAGTGCGAAAATGCACACACACAGACAGACATAGACATGCACTGAATATATATATACATATATATATATATATATGTATGTGTGTGTGTGTGATAAGCCGACTAAGTCGCCACTAGGCGGTGGCGGCGCCGCCGCATATTTGTGGCAGCGACGAGCACAAAGTTTTAGGCCACAAATTTCACAGCAGACAGGCAGACAGAGAGACGGACGGACAGACAGAGAGCCATCGAGGCAGTCAAGCAGTGCCTAGAACATGAAGCTTTGCCTGCCTGCCTGCCTGCCTGCATGCAGCTGTCCATCCGATTGTCATGTGTCATAATCAGCCCAAAATGGGCGTGTGTTGCTGGCTATGTGTGCGTGTGTGTGTGTGCATGCTCAGTGACTATGTAAATATTTTGAAAATTAACAACCAAACAATGGTTATATTTTCACACATAACGTAACAGCGACAGCAACAGAGTCAACCAAACGACGAACGTCAGTCCGCCCCCAAGCAGCTCCTGCTAATCCGCTGCACCGCCAACACCAACAGCAACACCAACAGCAACACGCGCAAGCTTTGTTGTCTCGTGTTTAGCCTGCAGGCCAAAAACATTTTTCCAATTTCCCAACAACAGCAGCAACAACAACGCGTTTTTCCCGTTTATGCGCTTAGCCGGCCTTTGCATTGGCAGCATTTCGTGCAGCTGCTGGCGAGCATCAAGGAATTTGCAGAGTGGCTGCAAAAGCCACGTGTTGGCAATAAATAAAACTTTAGCCGCCTCTTGTCACAATGTTTTTCCGAATATTTAGCAATCTGGTTAACAGAGAGCGAGAGCGAGAGAGCGGGAGAGGGAGAGGGAGAGGGAGAGGGAGAGCGAGCGAGCCAGTGAGCGGGCGGGCGGGCTTAAACGAATCGATTGCCGCAATTGCCAGCTAATGCGTACAAATAGCAGCTAATTGCCCAACTGGTTGGCATTAAAAGCGAGTAAAAGCTGCTCTATATAAATGCACTGAAATGCGCCCAAGATTTATAGATTGACAACGCACAGCATACATAACTATATATTGTACAAGCATATATCATTTTCAAATTGCTATAGATCAAACTTTAAAAGCTGGGCATTAGGCCTTTGTTGCATTGCTGAGAATTGGGGAGAGGGGCGTTAGTTAAAGCAACAAGGCAAAGTGACTAAAGTTGATAGATGACAGAGATATATACAGATATATATATATATATACATACATACATGAAAATACATAGTAGAGCGACTACTCTCAGTCCACAAAATATTGGACAATCAAATTTTATGATATACACAATATTTTGAAAATCATTTTCAACGAATATTAAGACTGAAATATTTTGTTGTTTATTTATGTTTTGTTTTATGTGTTTGTTTGTATTTTTTTTTTTTTTTTTTATAGATAAACTTAGGAACATGGGCAATTTATAGTTTGGGCATAAAATTAAACCAACCTGAAAATACTAGTAGTATTTTTTTAAAATAAGCTTCCACAACAAAAGTTTCAAGTCTGTAGCTCTTAAGGATCCTGAGATTGATGCGTTCAAACATTCGCATGGACGGACGGACAGACAGACGGACATTGCTAAATCGACTCAACTTGCCGCCTGAATCAAGAATATATAGACTTTATGCGACCTGCCACGCCTTCTTCTGCCATATATTGTAATGTGATTTATATCATTCAAAAATCAATTTTATTCAAGTTTTACAAAATTATAATTATATATTTGATTATAATGTTATCTATATTAATCAAATATATTTCCTAAATTCTAAATTTCATTATATTTGTTATATATTTGATTTCAATTATAAACAACATCATTATGTTTGTTATGCATTATAATTTCAGAAGGTTCAGCCCTTATTATATGTGCCAAATATTATATATATTACATTCTATTGATTATTATCTGTGCCTTAAAACTTGATTTCTTTTATAGGCGAGTAACACCGCAAGTCTTGAGCAATCCATTGATTTTTCCATAGCTCCATATATGAATGAAATAATATATATATATATATATTGCACAAAGTTGAAAGTAAATTTTGTGAAATCAACTATAGAATATGCTCAGTCCCATATACATATACATCCATATATACATGTATATAGTATATGCTATACATAGAATTGGTATCAAAATGCTGAAACAGGTCAACAAATCACTTGGACTTGGAGCAAGGTAACTGTGGCATGGGGCGTGGGGCATGGGGCATGGGGCATGAGGCACAAGCTGCTGCTGGCCCCGCTCTGAAGTCGCGTAGTGCTGTGCAATGAAGGTGTCCGCCGCTCAAGCTGTGAGCCGAGGGCAAGGTAAGCCAAAGTGAAAAGTGAAAATTAATTACTTGGCTCAAATACAAAAACAATTCAAGCAATGGACATGGATACGGACATGGCCATGGCTTGAGCACTAGCCGAAAAGCGCACACACACATGTGTGTGTGTGTATGTGTGTGTGTGTGTGAGTTTGTGTGTCGGTGTGTGTTTGCCTGTGTGCGTGCGCTTTCATGCAACAAGCATGCAGTCAAAGGACGAATGGGCGAGACCGAGCATAAAATGAAAACAATATCCACTGGGACATAAATTACAAAACTTGTTGTTTATGCGTGTAGACGTCTCAAATAAAACACACACACACAGACACACAGACACACACAGGATGCGACTAGCAGCAGCAGCAGCAGCAACCAAACATTACCAGGCCGTGCCTATCTCTCTGTCGCTCTGTTTGAGAATCAAAGAGAGGAGGCGGGTGCTGGGTGCAGGGTGCTGGGGGGCGGCAGTGAGGCAAGGGCGCAGCATTCTCACAATTTGCTGTCGTAATTCCATTGAGCCGCCATTTGGGTGCGGCAGCAACAGACGAAGACAACACGCCGCTGGCATCGTATGTCCTTTTAGCTTTCATTGTAAATGCTACAACCAGCACCCGCTGCTCACTCCACACCTGTACACACACACACACACACACACACACCGACACACCGACACACACATACGGCCCACGGCTTACAGTTCACGTTTACAATTTTAGTTGTCAGCACATTTAGCTCGACGGCAAAGCGTTTTGCGGCACAGTGTCAAAGTTTGAACGCTGCTGCCATCGCCTGTTGCCATATTCGAACCCACAGTCAGCCAACCACCCAACCACCCAGCCACCCAGCCACCCAGCCACCCAGCCACCCAGCCACCACCCACAGCTCGCAACCTGGGCACAAAGCGCTTTGACACAACTTTCAGCTCAAGGTTCAAAGTACGGAATTTATGTTTTCTTTACACGGCCCGCCGCAAACGTACGCAAAAAAAAAAAAAAAACCAAAAACAAGTAAGAATGCGCCGACTTTTTGAATGCATATGACTAAGAGATACCCTATAGAATATATGCATCATTTGGCTAAAAGACATCATTATACATTAGGGATGTGCTAGACCTTAGTAAGATTTCAGATTTATTGTTTATTGGCTTATCAGTTCGCAAAACAATATTTAAGCTACATTTTCCTACAAATTATAAATTGAATATTGAATTGCATTTTTGTGTATATTTTTTTATTTTTTTAATACATTTTTGTATTAAATTTTATTATTATATATATTTTTATTTTTATTTTATTTTTATATATACCGATATTTTTATATATTTTATTTTTATGATATTTTTGTGTATGGATATATTTTTGTTATGGCATTTTCTTTTGTTGTTATATATATTTTATAATATTCATTTATTTATTCATTTATATATATATATATATTATATATATATTTTTTTTTTTGTTATTTATTTTTATATTTTTAAGTATATTTTTCTTGTATTTCATTATTATTTTATTTTATTTTATAAAGTACTTATTATATATTTTTCTTTAATTTATTGTATATATGTACATAGATATATATTTCACAGCTTTAAAATTATGACCGTTAGTTAGTTTTACAGGGTATTAGAGCACAAACAATGGAAACAAGCTGCGGCAACCACAAAATTCCTGTTTGTTTTCTGTTTTTAGCCACCCAACCGATGTGCACACACATAGAAATGCACGAAAGGCTACAGAGCCAAAGAGAGAAGCAGAGAGAGAGAGAGAGAGAGAGAGAGAGAGAGAGAGAGAGAGAGAGAGAGAGAGATAGCTAGAGCGAGATAGATAGGTATTAGAGTAAAACTTTGCAAGCAGTTTGTTAATAAATTCATAGTCAAGCAAAGCAAACTGCTCAAGTCTCTCTGTCTCTTTCTCACCTTCAAGCTACCTCTCTCTTTCTCTCACTCTCTGGCATATAATGGAAATTTCGAATAGTGCATCACTTACCATACATTTTACCCTCATCGGATAATATAATCTTTCTGCGTCCACATGGTGGATATATTGACAGTGCCTCTTGAAAACTTTGCTCAATGTCCGGACTCCAGACACCTTCGGCATCGGCAGATGATAAATCTTTTTCGTCCTGCCAAAAGAAGAAGAAATCAAATAGCCATCAGTTGGCTTAGTTCTCATATCTATTATACAGAATACCTATGGGGCATAGCGCCTGGCACTTTCGTCTAATAATAAGGTCAATTTGCTATGCTAATCGATTATTTATCGATTGGCAACCACTCGAATATGTAGCCGGACTAAGAATAAATGCAATTTGGCCCATTATATTCCACCCAGAAACGGTAATTTCCGCTCGAGTGGGGCATACTCCACTTACAATTCCAATTCGAAAAGGGAAATTATATTGGGGCATACTTAATTCCTATTCAAATTAAAAAAGGAATGATTAAAGAAAGACAAGGAAAATTCTTGACCTATACATGGACATATATGTAGTTGTAATTAGATATATAGAAGACAATCTGATAAACTGAAAGCACATTTTGATAATCTAGAAATTATATTTGTATAGTTCAATATAGATCTATGGTTCTATAATCTTATAAGCTGCTACTCTAAAATTATATTTGTATAGTTCAATAAAGATGTATGGTTCTATAATTCATTCTTTTTAATGTTTTTCATATAGACCGTCTACAAAATAATTACTATTCCATTTTTATGCGAATATACTATATACATATATAAGTACTAGAATCGAAGAAGTCTTCTTCTAGGCATAGTAATCCCTATCTATACATAGAGAGACATGTAGGAAATGTTCTGTTTGTGAACTATCAGGAAAAGTCTAAAGTTTTCTTTCTTTGTTTTTATTTTAATAAATTACAGCTATTCCAAACTTTAACTGTAATATTTATATAACCTATGATAGATATATAATCGAATTCTCTATAAATTTAGCTAATGCAAAGCAGCTTTGCTATTCTTTTTTAGTTATAGTTCCCGTTGCTATGAATTGTCTCTACTTACATCGCTCATATCGCCAACATCCAAGTTTTTACTGTCCACCATGCTGCCATTTGTGTCTGCCGATCCCAGGGGACCAGGAGGACCGGCATTCACTGGTGGCCACGGAGATGGTATGGTGCCGGGTCCAACTGCAATAGCAAAACAGAAAGCGACAAATAAAACAAACAATTTAAAAAACACAATTTTTTTTTTGTATTTTATGTGAGACCGAAGCGCGCGGGATCTGTGACAATTTGGAAGCGCGCTCGTAGCTACATAAATCTGTGTCAAACTCCACGAAGTAAAACCCCACCGCCACCCCCCCACGTTTGGCCCGAAACCTGTGCTACAGCCAGCCACTGGCCGGGGTGTTGATATGCATTATGAATTTGCGTGCTGTGTGTGCGAGATGAAAAGCGCTTCAGCACGCACTTAAGTACGTTTTTCATTTGATATATTTAACAGTGGTGCCACATATACCTACATATATATATATATATATGTGTGTGTGTGTGATGGATGGGCGTGCCGCCCAACACATAGCTAAGCCAACGAGACAATCAACGCGTCTACTCCAAATTGATAATAATCATTTACCATGGCTGAGCACAAGTGCATAATCATTGAGCTAGGCGAGTGTCAGACACACACACACACACAAGTGGCATGGTTTGTGTGTGTGTGTGTGTGTGTGCTCATCATCTTGACCGTGTCTCTCTCTCTCAACAGTTCAATAGCCAAGTTTAATGCCAGAGATCAAACAGTAAGTAGTCAAGAATTAGCAGCTATTAAACATGCATTAATCAGTCATAGGCGATGCATACTGTACCTATACAGTACATATGGAGTATAGAAGGCTACATCTATGCACATAGGTCCTATATACATAGATATAAATTAGAGCAGAGATTGGATATATAGGTATATGTCTACCCACGGTTCAATATTTTAGTTTGATTTCAACTAATTTTAAAAGATCTAAAGCTTTATCAAGATAGAATTATATGAGAGTTTTCTGGTTACTGACTATATAGCATCAGATTTTAACAATTCCTGTTGATACACATTATTTAAGCTGGAAATAAGTCGTATTAGC
The DNA here is from genome assembly GCA_037075325.1 of Drosophila mayaguana. Lineage (NCBI taxonomy): Eukaryota > Metazoa > Arthropoda > Insecta > Diptera > Drosophilidae > Drosophila > Drosophila mayaguana. The sequence goes on from JBAMCG010000077.1 coordinate 2,373,787, forward strand.
TGACAGAACTAAAACATATAAGATGTTTAGCTATGCAAGTTAGCTGAGAAATGCAGTTTCAGGATATAGTCCTTCGAAGAGTAGTGCCATATAAGGTTGTATGTAACATGGGCATTTTACATGCAAGAATCTATAGTCTGTACTAGACTGTAATCTATTGCTATACTACTCTCTGATAGTACTAGAAACCACTCTGTAGTCGTCTCTCTAAGTCTCTATAGACTTTAGTAATCCATAGTAATTCTTAAGTTCTATCAAAATAAATCTGTTAAAATAAATCTGTAGCCATATTGAATAATTTCTGATAAACTCTCGAATCTCTTTACTCGTCTGCAGTCATTTGCAGTTATCTTTGGTAGTCTCTGTTCGTCTCTAGTTGTCTCCTGTCGCCCATAATAATCTCTCGAATCTCTTTACTAGTCTCCAGTCATTTGCAGTTATCTTTAGTCTCTTTAGTCTCTCATTATCTCTGGAATCTCTCTCTACTAATCGCTAGTCATCTGTAATCGCCTTTGGTTGTCTCTAGTCGTTGTCTCGATGAGTCTATAGCTGACTTTAGCAGTCCCTAATTCTCATAGTGTGTAGTAGTCTATGTACAGTAGAATCCGGCTATAACGCCTGGTTCCCAGATAAACTTATATGAGCAAAATTAGACCGTTAAGTCGTATAGCGACTATTCCTATTTTTGCAATGAAATTTACTATGACTTTTTGGTTCTAGACTTTAGATAAAATAGTTAAAAATACCTCCTCTATATTTACCTATACCTTATATGTATGTAGCATATAGCATATAGTATATATATCAATTTCGATCTATCCATCTATGTGCACAAATCGAAAGCAAATGAAACCAAATGAAAAAAGATAGTTTACAAACTATATAGATATAGATGTATGTATCTACATATATTAGGCCAACAAAAATTCCAGATAATTTTGATAAACTTAAACATTGACCTGCGCGCACTTACAGAACCACACACAAATGCATATATATACGTATATATATTTGTATATGGGCTATACATAATATTGGCTAACTCGGTAAAAAAAAATAGGACAGATTATGAATGCTTTTGCTGCGCTACCTGTGCGCCTCTGGCGGCACTCAGGTAGGTCGGCCATAGCTGGGCGTCCAAGGTGTCGCACTCACCGGACAGGGTCTTAAATTCCTCGAGGGAATCCAGGTGCTTGGAGAACGGCGCCAATTTGGAGCCGTTATCTGCGTCGCTCTTCAGATAAATCTTGATACAAATTCACACAGCACAGAGTAAAAAAACAACAACAACAACAACAAAAATCAATTGAAACACAATATTTTGTTGGTAAACAATTCAAATGTATTTCCTAGGCGAATATGTGTCGCATTTTCCGCCGAAAGGGGAGGGGCGAGGTGGGGGCGGCGCGTTGCAGCGTTTGAGCGATATTTAACTGAGACGCGAGCAAAGGTTTGTAAATCGAAGGAAACGCGTCTGTTTGATTGAAACGCGCTATGGAAACTGAAATGCCTTTTATTTTTCACTAATTTTTTTTTTTTTTTTTTGGGTTTTTGTTTTGTGCGCTCCTTTGGCCGCTGCGGCTGCTCCTGCTGCTGCTGCTGCTGCTGCTTCCACAGGGGATGGTTGGCAGCGCGACAGGATGCAGTCCCAGTTGAAGGCATAGCCAGTGCCGCACACGCACACGCACACACACACACACACACACACACACAATTAGGGGAAGACAACCAAAAATGCCAGCGTCGGCAGCGACGTCGACAGCGCCGCGTCGTGCGTCATGGTATATGAGAATCAGGGAAATTCCAAGAACCGCCAGCAAAGAAATTTCATTTCAAATCATGTTTTTTAGACTGCTCCCGCCGCTTGTCCTCTCTCTCTCTCTCTCTCTCTCCCTCTCCCTCGCTCCCACCCTCTCTCGCTCTCTATATCTAAATCGCTCTCCCTCCCTCGCTCAACCCCTCTCGCTCACTCTTTCACTATAAAGCTGGTCAAAGCTTCAAAGCAACTGTACACACACACACACACACATATACACATATATATATATACTCAAATTGCAACTAGATCGGGCATTTGTAGGGTTTAGAGGGTGCACAACAGAACAACAACAACAACAACAACAACAACAACAACAACAACAACAACAACAACAACAACAACAGCCCGATAAAAACGGCGCAACTATTTAATAATAATGCACGGCTGCATTGCCTCGGCCTCTGCCTCTGCCTCTGCCTCTGCCTCTGCCTCTGCCCCTGCCTCTGCCTCTGCCTCGGCCTCTGCCTCTGCCCCTGCCTCTGCCTCTGCCTCTGCCTCGGCCTCTGCCTCTGCCTCGGCTTGGCCGGCTAACGGGGTTGCTTGACGCGTTTGTAGGCCTCATAGGGGTTGACTATGCCATTTTTCATAATCTCGCACACAGAGAGGCAGAGCGAGAGAGAGAGAGAGAGCGACAGTTAGTGAGAGTGAGAGCAAGAGAGCGAGCTATTTGTACATTTTATCATATTCAATTTTGGGCTACAAACATTTCCGGTTCATTGTAATTTCCAATTAGACAAGACTTAGGCTTGACTCGCCGACTCGACGGCTCAGTCCCGACTTACAGCTGCCATTGTTGAGGTTGTGCATTAATAAGGGAATGTGTGTGTGTGTGTGTGTGTGTGTGTGTGCTGTATCCTTACCACCCTTGCTCTGGCAATTGGAATTTATGGTATTTATTATTTTCGCTTGCATTTCTATATTTTCATTCGCCTGTGACTAGGAACAGCTGTGCGAGACGCTTTGTTGGCGTTGCTGTTGATGTTGGTGGTGGTGGTGGTGCTAATGGTGATGATGGTGGTGGTGGTGCTGCTGCTGCAGGATCAGTCACCCCACTTGAAACATTCCAGCGTGAGCATGTGTGTGCGTGTGCGTGTGCGTGTGCGTGTGCTCACGATGCGTGAGCTGTAATGCTGCTCATTAATGGGGTGATCTTTATTCAAATCTCAACTGCAGTCGCACAAATTATTCACATTCGATTGGCTTATACCCTGTAGATAGCGTCACTTGCTTCGCTGTGCCTCAACTACAAATGTTAACCTTCAGTTTATCATATTTCTGCAAGGTTTCTCATATCCTAGTGGAGTAGGTCTGCTATCATAGCTAAGTTAGTAATATACCCTGTAAAGAGTAACACTGCTTTCTATAGACCAACTAGAGCTGACCATAGGGCTCTGATCTTCAATTAATCGATATTTATCGAATCGGCTTACAGTTTAGTGCAATGCAAAGGACACACATTGGAAGCGTTGCTTCACATTGCACATTTATAGCTATTTATAGGGTATATATACATATATGCACGCTTGCATACATGTGAAAAGGACACTAAATTAACCCCTAACCTACGCCACATAGCTGCCACACCACTGTGCTGCCGCTGCACAGTGTGACACAATCGGCATTCCGTGCTCTTATCGAGAACTAAAACAAGAGACGCAAAGAGGAAAATGTGTAGTGCTGCATATTAGACAGGACATGCACAGCACAGGATACACACATTGAAATATCAGCAGACATATATATACACTCATGATGAAAATAATAGGTACACCAAAAAAATATTGGAAATTTTGTCATAACTAATTAATTTTTGGTATTTTTGAAAAAAATCTTTATGTTAACTTTAAGAACGCAATCTGATAATGTGATGTACGCAAAAAAAATTTTCTATTTCCCCCTAAATTTATAGTAGGACCAATTCATTGTAAAGAGCCTGCTGAAAATAATAGGTACACTTGATTTCTTCATCCTGAAAAAAAAAATTTTTAATATGAAAGGTTACTTTTATTGTTATAAAATAGTAAGTATTATTGACACATATGTTAAAAGTGGAAAAACAATTATCAATATCTATATAGATGCTTCGAAATATTCATTGTTCGAGTGAAGAACGCATAATTGCTAAAAACCTTAGAAGGAGTGGCAAATCTTCGCGTAATATTGCGAAACTGATGAACAGATCTCTTAATATTGTGTAAAATGCTTTAAAGGTGCACAATAAAAAGGAAACACGTGGACGTCGATCGAAAACCACACCAAAATTGGACCGACGCATTATAAGAATTGCAAAATCCGACCCTTTCAAATCATCAAGAGTCGTTGCAAACCGAAATGGAAAATATTTTTAACGGTTCTTTAATTTGGAGAAGACTACGAAGGACTAAACTACCAGGTCATATCGCAAAAAGGGTTACTTTGATGCGCACCAAATATTTAAACATGAGGCAAAATTTTGCTAAAGACCACATCACATGGGCAGGATCTGAAGGTCAAAAAAAGTGGCGTAATATCCTATTTAGCGACGAAACCAAAATTTGCCTTTTTGGAAATGACTATTCCAGACATGTAAGACGCCCTAAAGGTAAAGAATTTGATCCTCGCTACACAAAAAAAACAGTTGAGCATGGCGGTGGAAATATTATGGTGTGGGGCTGTTTCTCTTGGAGTAGGTCCGATTTTCCTAATATCTGAAATTATGAAAGCAGCTGACTACAGGGATATTCTCGAAAATACAATGTTACCTTATGCTGAGGAAAATATGCCCCTGCGCTGGGTTTTTCAACAGGATAACGACCCGAAACACACGTCTAAAATCGTAAAAACTTGGTTTGAGGTTAATAAAGTGGATACTCTCGCTTGGCCCAGTCAGTCTCCTGATCTGAATCCAATCGAAAACTTGTGGAGTGAAGTGAAAAAGCAGATGGCAAAGCAAAAGTGTGAAAACAAACGCCAATTATGGGACTGCGTCCAAGAAACTTGGAGAAAGATTCCGGTTGAGTTCTGCCAAGCTTTAATTAGGAGTATGCCTAACCGGATAGAAAAAGTTATTAAAAATAAAGGGAGATATACCGGATATTAATCCAAAAATAAAATAACAAAAGATTTTGAATGATTTGAAAATCAAAAAATGAAATACATCTTACCAAAGTAAAGTGTACCTATTATTTTAGTCAAGCACAATGAAGTGCATTTTCGCTTTTTTGTTTGTAACTTTTGAAAAACTTTTTATTTTCTTCCAAATTTTCGTATTTTCATTAATATATACCTAATACAGAAACGTGCATTTAAATTTTGATGTTTCGGGCAGTAGAAAAAATGTTATGCTGAAGTAAACTCAATAAAATAAAATTTTAAGGGGTGTACCTATTATTTTCATCATGAGTGTACATACATATACATATACATATACATATACATATACATATACATATACATATACATATACATATACATATATTCATGTTGCTTTGCAGTCATCACATCACAGTTAGCTAAATATCCGACTTTACATTCAAAGTCCTGTGCGCTCTCGCAACCCCTGCGCAGGACTTGCTTGTCCTTTGGCATATAGACGGGAAGGTGGTGATAGTTTTTATCATCAATCAACTGTTCATCTGTGCCTGTCAGTATATGCCTCGCTCTCGCTCTCCCTCCCCCTCCCCCTCCCCCTCCCTCCCTCTCTGTGTGTGTCTGGACACTTGAAAACAAAAATCCAATCATCTTATTTGCAAGCCTCGCTACACAGACACAAAAAACGCTATCCTCAACATGAAATGCTTTCAAGGCTTAACCCTTTGCGCTGACCCAAATGGGTCTGGCTTAGTGCAAATTTGCATACAGGTTGTTCAATTTAAGGGTGACGACTGGAAACAGCCGAGCCCCACAGAACTCAACAGTTTTGCGCTTTGGCTCAACAAAAACCAAACGCTCAAAATGCCAAAAGCTGCTTGTTAATATCTTGGCTAATAGCAATGCGAACAGTGATTAGTAAAATATTAACGGTTTTTATTAAGAGTAAAGCTGAAGGAGAAGCTTTTTATAGTGCTTCACCGATCGCAGCTGATTGACTTGAACTTCTTATATTATATTTGCTTATTTTAAATAGATCTAACATTTTTATTTATTTAACGGCGTATACAACTGAAATATACTGAAATCCGACCCGAATTCCGGTACGAAAACGTTCACATATCGACTTAATTTGCAAATGCGCTTCAATTGAAAGAACTTGCTTAACACTAGAGACGATTTCCAAATTCGAACAAACATGGAGATCGCACAAAACTAAATACAAAATTTGAAGACTGCAACTCGAAAGATGTGAGAGCTATGAAATCATATATCACTTTAATCGAGAAAAGTTATCGGTCATGCATGCTGTGTGCAAGCTACATATGGACATAGAGAGCGGGAGAGAGAGAGAGAGAGAGAGAGAGAGAGTGAGGAGAGAGAGAGAGAGAGAGAGAGAGAGAGAGAGAGAGAGAGAGGGAGAGTGAGGAAGAGAGAGAGAGGGAAATGGACATTGAGAACGAGAGAGAGAGAGAATGAGAGAGAGACAGAGAGAGAGGAAGGGAAGGAGAGAGAAAGAAATGGACATCGAGAACGAGAGAGAGAGAGAATGAGAGAGAGACACAGAAAAATGGACAGAGAGAGCGAAGAGAGAGAGTGAAAGAGACAGGACGAGGGAAAGACTTTCTAATATTTTATATTGAAATACCCATTTTTGGATACATGTATGTATAATATAATATAATATAATGTAATATAATATAATATAATATAATATAATATAATATAATATAATATAATATAATATAATATAATATAATGTAATGTAATGTAATGTAATGTAATGTAATGTAATGTAATATAATATAATATAATATAATATAATGTAATATAATATAATATAATATAATATAATATAATATAGATCGGGCATTTGTAGGGTTTAGAGGGAGATGGGTCACTCGAATATGGAGAGCCCTGTATATATATTTAGTACAGCACTTTTATTTGTATATATATTAATCAATTCACAGATCAAATGCAGCTTTTCGCTTTCTGTCGCTATGAACATCAGCGCTACTTAGTTGTTGGGCAAGTAAAAATACTAATTATATATGTATATGTATGCACGCACACATACATAGTTACTCGTATGTATCTTATGTGTATTAGTCATAGATGCTCTGGGGTCTATTGTCGTTTGACATTTTGGCTATGGCTGCTAAAGTTCGATCGATTAAACCGGAAAGAAAGCCGCGCTCACATGTGTGTGCACATCTCTGTGTGTGTGTGTGTGTGTGTGTGTGTGTGTGTGTGTGTATGTTTGGCCAGTTTGTTGTTGTTGTTTCTGTGTTATTATTATTATTATTTTTATTGCAATTCGCTGCTGTTGCTGCTGTCGCCGTCGCTGGCTGCTGCTCTTCTCTTTCTGTTTTGTGAAAGGATCTTTCTAGCAATTGTAGGTTCTCGGCAATTGCTTTCCCTTTGGCCGCCGGCACTAGGCAGCAGCGATCGCTGCTGGATCTGTCCGGCTGTCGAGCGCGCTTAATTGGTTTTTGCTTAAGAGTCGCAGTAGCAGCAGCAGCAGCAGCAGCAGCAGCAGCGACAGCAGCAACTCGTATTGCTTATGTATAACAGTTCTCAGCAGCAGCAACAGTTTTTTTTTTTTTTTTTTGCTTTTTTTTTCTTTTTCATTTTATTATTATTTTTTTAGTCTGTTTCTAAACCGGTTAACAGATTTTTAGTCGCTTGCACAGCTCATGTGGGCAGTGGCAGAGGCCGCGGGGGAGGCGGGGCCGTCGAGCACAGCTGGAACTGGTTTACGTTTAATGGGCAGCTGGTGATACATCAGCAGCAGCAGCAGCAGCAGCAGCAGCAGCAGCAGCAACAGTTGCTCGTTTGTTTGCCAACTTAATTTTATTTCATTTCAATTCAATTCATTCGATTTGATTTCTTGTCACACACACACACACACACACACACACACACACACACACACACACACACACACACAGAGGCAGCTAGTATTCCATATCACTATTCTGCTGGCCCTTTTGCCTGTGCTTCTGCTTGCCCAGCTTTTTGACCAGTGCTTTCAAATGCACGCTGGTGCCGCTCAGGGAAGTCACCGAAGTGGCCGAGCTGAGGGCACTGTGCGACACATCAATGGTCGTGCTGCCCTGCCGCTCCAGAGTGCTCCTATGCTCTCTCTTGTGATCCCGGCGATGGGGATGGGGTTGCAGCACCTGTTGCGGCTCCTGCTCGTTGCCCATCTGCTCCTTTTGGAGCAAATACTGCTGCCTGGCCATCGACAGATGCCCCAATTCGGCGCGCAGCAGCTGGGTGGTGACCGGCACAGGAACGAAGGATATCAGCTTGCCAAAGGAGAGCTCGCGCAACAAATGGAACTGGCAAATGACCTCCTTGAGGTACATATTGTGCAGCCCGTTATAGAGCTGCGTCCAGGAGGACAGTGAGGCAGCGCTCCACAGCAGGTTCGAGTGCATGGCAAAGCTGCCCGTCTTGGTGCTGGCCAGGAAGGCCACGCAGCCAACGATTAGGTATTGTTTGCGCCACTTGTCTATGGTTGCCTGATCGAGCAGCTCCCTGGGGCTGAATGGGGGCTCATAGCACAGCTGCGCTGCGCCCCACATATAGGCCACAAATTGGAAATCGTCCAGCGAGTAGGGGCCCTGATGGGACGACGGCTTCAGATCGAACAGGCTCTGCAGGCGGCGCACGCACTTCAGGTAACGGGTGTAGAGCATTAGGGCTGCTGCCGGCTCTTCCTCGTCGCCGAGTATGCCCGCCTGGAAGAGGCTGCACAGGAAGAAGATGAAGCTCAGCTCGTTACCCGTGCCGTAGTCGGCGCGCGTGAAATTGCCAAACGAACTGCCCAAATACTGACCCAGTTCGCTCACATACTCGCACTTGCTGGCCGGCAGCGCCGTCTCCAGCATCTTGAAGACCCTGTGGAGCATCTGGTGCGACCAGATGCGATACGAATTCATAGCATGCGGCTTAACGGACCGGAGCTGCACGATCAGGTCGTCGATCAGACTGCACAGCTTTCGCATGGTCGAGCTCACCGGGTAGTCGGGCGGCTCCAGCTGTTGCACGCCCTGAATCGCCGTACTCGTCCGATTTATATAGGCGATCACATTGTGGTACGCCACCGAATTATACCACAGTGGCATGTCGCTCTCCTTGCGCACACGCATCACGGCCCCTTGGCTGATTTTCTCGAAATACTTTGATACATCCTCATCCATTTGGGGAAATTTACTTTTCTATTTCCGCTATACTCTGTGTATTGGCCAAAAACTAAATTTGAACTGAGCTGAATTTCATTTTTAATCTACATGAAGCTGTGTAAGCAAGCTCCTTTGTTAAATTGCATACAAAATTAAATAAAAAATAAAAATACGAAAACTTACGAATAAATTAAAAAAATATATAAATAAATAAAAAATTCAAAATTAAAAAAATATGGAAAAATTAAATTTTTGAATATACTAGAAAAATTAAAAAAAATATATATATATATATTTATATATATATATATATACACTCATGGTCAAATTAATAGGTGTAAAAAATTTTTTTTTATTTAAAGTGTAATTCCGACTATATTTTCTCATGTAACTTAAAAAAACCACTTGTATTCGAAAATAGACATATCTTAGAACTGTAACAACAAAAAAAAAGTTTAAAAAATAATAATGTTTAGTTTCATTTTGGCATAATTCACAAAATACTAATAATTTTGCTGGCCAAATTAATAGGTGTGTTTAAAAAAAAAAAATATTGAAAGGTTTTTGAGTATGCAAAGGTACTATTTTTATTGAATATGATTAGATTGAAGCATAAAAATATTTATTTGCAACATTTTAATAAAAATAGATGGGTCATGGAGTTCACTGCAGTGCTGAAGAGAGAAATCTCGTTCTTAAGGTTCGTGGAGAGGGTAAAACTTATAAATGCATTGCATCACTTATGGGACGACCAGAAAACATCGTCACAAATGCCCCAAAATAAAAAAAAAGTTAAAAAGAATCCAGGTGTCCGTCGGAAAACTACCGTAACAGACGATTCCCGTATAGTCACCTTGGCTAAAACGGACCCTTTTAAGTCGTCGAGAGCTATTGGCAGCGAAATGGGCAATGTGGTATCAGCACGAACTATTTGTCGACGTTTATTAGGCTCGGATCTACCTAGGAGAGCTGTTCGCAGAGTTCCTCTACTGCGTGGATCAAAATTTTGAGATGAGCAAACATTTTGCTCAATCTCACAAGGCCTGGTGTGGCTTAGAGGGAGAGCGTAAATGGAGAAAAATTCTCTGGAGTGATGAAACGCAAACAAATTTTGTTGGGAATGACTCAAATAGACATGTTCGAAGATCAAAAGGCAAAGAATTGGATACTAGATATAAAAAGAAGACGGTTAGGCCCGGAGGACGCGGCATAATGGCATTGAGGCTGCTTTTCATGGCAAGGTGTTGGTCCGGATCATCGAAATGACGGCAAGATGGACAGATTCTTGTATAAGGAAATATTAAGCAGTATTATGCTACCATATGCCGACGACAATATGCCTCTAAAATGGAAGTTCCAACAGGATAATGATCGTAGACATTGCTCCCGAGTAGTTAAGGATTGGTTTCATGAAAATAGAACTGACGTTATTGAGTGGCCAAGTCAGTCTCCAGTTGTCAATCCAATCGAGAACCGTTGGGGACGCCTGAAAAGGGAAATTTCCAAGACTACCTGCTTCAATAAAACCTAATTATGGGAAAATATTCAGAAGGAATGGTACAATATTCCTGCAGAAATGTGTAGAAAGTAAATATCCTCTATGCCCCAAAGCATCAGCAAAATCATTGCGAATAAAGGCGGCCATACAGAGTATGACCCACATTTATCTAAATATAATCTAAATATTCCACAATATTTCAGAAATTTTAATTTTTTTTTTTAATTTGCTGCGCACACCTATTAATTTGACCAGCAAAATTTTGAGTATTTTGTGAATTATGCCAAAATGAAACTAAACATTATTATTTTTAAAACTTTTTTTTTGTTGTTACAGTTCTAAGATATGTCTATTTTCGAATACAAGTGGTTTTTTTAAGTTGCATGAGAAAATATAGTCGGAATTACATTTTAAATAAAAAATAAATTTTACACCTATTAATTTGACCATGAGTGTATATATATATATATATATATATATATATATATATATATATATATATATATATATATATATATAAATGAAGAATCATAAAACTGTTTCGAGTTGCACTTAAATTTGAATGTTTGTGCTACAACAGTGCGTATGATTAATATTTCTTCAATTTGAATTTTATATCATGCTAATATTCATATTAGTAATTTCACATAAATATCTTCTATTAACATTTCTTCGAATCTAAAACCAAATTCAATTCAAGAACGTGTTCAAAATTTCGTTACATTTTGCTTTCTACTAGCAGCAACAATGTTAGTTACAGTCACTGTAAGCGAACGAGCGAACGTGTTTAACAGCATTTGCAAGTGTTAGCATTAACAGAGTAATGTACTAAATACAAAATTGAACAGCGCATTGCAATTTACAGTGCAGCTTAACAGCATTTTGCAATAGCGCTTAAGCAACAAAAATAATAAATAAACAAATTTAACAGAGAAAGAGCGAACGCTTACGACGCGCTTCTATTGCCAGCGTCTTTCTCTCGCTCTGTCTTTCCTTTTGGCGTTGCCTTTCGCCTAGCAGCAGCAGCATTATCGGCATGCTCTTTTGGGGTGTTGGGCTTTTTGTGTGCCGCGCGCACGCCGCCGCGTTCATTGACTAAGGTCTCGAAATAGTGTTTAAAATTAAATCGATGAGTCAGACAGGTGACCGCGTCCGCTCACCCGCTGTTTACCCGGTCGCACGACTGCGCGCCGACAACCAACAGCCGACAGCCTCTTCGTTCGCCGCCTGACCTGACTAAGTACTTTCCGAGTGACTTTTCGTCGTCCCGTTTAGTTGAACAGTTTGAGCAGTTGAGCCACTGAGCAATTGAGCAATTGAGCAATTGAGAATTTGAGTGCATATGGATGCGTCGATGTCTCACTGCTTTCTTTGGACCAACGCGGCGCGGCGACAACAGCCTCAAGCGGTAAATTGCCGACTCTCGCAATCGCACTATTCGCTCACGCACACACACCCGCCTGTGTATTTATGTATGTATGCATGTTCACACACACACACAAAATGCTTAGTTATTATTTGTTTATTTTATTTGTCTGACGACAGAAACAGAAGCGGCTGCAGCCGCTACCATTGCCGCACACTTTGAATAATTGGCAACATTTCTCTGGCCAACAAAACGATACAGGAAGTGCGAAGCAAGTCACGTACTTCAAAAACAGAACACAGCAGCAGCAGCACCAGCAGCGGCAGTGGCAGCAACAGCGGCAGAGGCTAAAGCTAAATGAGTGCAAGAGAGTGACAGCGTTGCCAATTTTGACATTTGTAAGCGATTGCAAAAAAAAAAAAAAAAAGCAACGGGAATTTTGACATGTGTGAAAAGATTTGCGATTTGAATGATAAACATCTGAGAATAATTCCAAGCTAACCTTGAAATAACAAAAAGAAAAGAAAATAACCTGATGTGAACTTAATTAATAAGTTATTTGCTTAACAGAACAGATGGCAGCACTGGCAGCAAGTGACAAAAGAAAGTCAAATTACATGCGCACACATGTAAGCGCTAAACTGCATGTGTGTGAGCAGGAAGACTGCTTGCTCTCGTGGGTGTATGCGAGTGTCTGTGCATGTGTGTGTTTGTGCGTGTTTGTGCTCGCACATGATCTGCAAATGGCGCTTGAATTGCATGTTAATAGCACTCGTTGTCATCGGTCATTATCCAGCTGACAGGCGACACTACTGTCAAAAGCGATATGTCATGTATGTATGTATATGTAGCACATGTACATATGTATTTACTTTTTTGCAAAGTTGTTGTTATATGATATGCCCACATACATATATTGTAGCGTTGAGGAAATTTAAGGAAAACATTCGCCAATTGGAGAAGAAACATATATGTATGTAGATATACAAATGTATATGTACACATAAGCTTGTATAATTTTGTGAATGAGGGGGACCAGAAATGAGAGATGCCAGACCGCAGATTTACAATGAAAATTGCCAGTGTAACGTATTGCGCAGAATTTTGGACTCCCGAGAAGAGATGTATGTATGTATGTAGGATACATACTTAGATAAGCAGAAGCATCTAATGTATACACAATTTACAGGTATTTAAAGCAAGCCCAGCAATTGTGTCATGCATTAGAAGATATTCTAGAACTAACTAATTCCTACATATCTGGGTTAAAGCTTAAAACTGTGAATCATACAAGTCATCAACTTTACTTTACATTAATGTTTTTTTTTTTTTAATTTATTTACTTAGTGTTGATTTTATTAAAGAACTTTAAACACAAGTATTTTAAAATTGACACTGAATTTTTTTTAACAATCTCAATAACATTTTATTGACATAGTTTCAATAGACCCAGCATACTTTTTAGGTAGCATTTCGAGCTTTGGCATAGTTAATGCACGAACTTAATTGAATACAAAGAAATGGCTATTAATTAAGATAAGCAAAGTAAATTGAAGAATTACCATTTAAGCTATTAAAATTGTTTACCTTGTTACGGTAAATTCCTAACGGATGGGACAAATGCTGACATACATACACACACACACACACACACACACAGTCAGACAGAGGGACTCATGTATGTAAATAAGAATTTACTTTTCATTGAAATTCTTGGAGTTTTATCACAGTTGCCTCTTTCAGTTCGTAATACATTTTTATAACTTTATTATAGCCTTTCTACCTGTATTTAATGCTCCGAGCAAATAAAGCAAAAAAAAAAAAAAACAAAAAACAAAAACAAAAACAAAATGAATAAAGTCAACAATAAGCAATAAACTAAGAGGAAAAGCGACAACAATTGAAACTTTGTTAGAGTGGCCGTCGTCTTTTTTTTTGTCTTTTCTTCTTCTTCTTCCTCCTCCTTTTTTTGCAGCGCAGTTTGATTGAAAACTTCTTGTCGCCTTGTCGCGACTGATTGCAACGGTAGAAGTGGGAAGAATAGAAGAAAGGGGTGTGGAATGGTTGAAACTGGTTTCTGACATCTGCGAGAGGAAGAGCGGGAGACAGAGAGGGGCAGCGGGAGAGGGAAAGGGACAGGCATAGAAGACCAAGCGATGTCTCGTGGCAATCGGTGTTAACTGATTGAGAGAAACAAGAAAGCTACACACAAACACACACACATGTGTGTGTGTGTGTGTGTGTGTGTGTGTGTGTGTGTGTGTGTAAATGTGTGTACATAGTGAAAGATAAAAGATAGAGCCAGGGGGAGACTGCGAGCGAGAAAGAGCGAGAGAGCGTCACACAAATGTGCATAGAACGGATCGAATCGATTGAAAGTCCCCGACAGGATTGTGTAATTGCCGCTTTTCGCAGCGCAGCGCACAAATGGGGATGGTGGGGGACGAAACGGCATAGGATAAAAGAAACGGAAAAGCAACTGCAAATGCTGTGGAACCGTTCAAATCGAATTCGTCGCGAGTACCAAGGTAAACACACTCAGCGAAACGGCGAGCGAGTGGAGAGGAAAACAGTAGAAACCACTACGAGCAGCAGCAGCAACAACAACAAAAGCAGCGCACGACACACACACAAACAAAAAGAATGGCCCCAAAAAGAAAAAGAAGAAACAACAAAAAATAAAAAAAGAGAAAAAAACTGGTAGGACAACTTTTTGTTTCGCCTGATAGAAATCCACACACACAAGTCAAGTAAAACTCGTACTCAAACTTAAGTCAAGTTAACAAAAGATAAATAAAATTAAATACAACAGCAACAAAATCCCCCAAGCCGCCTTTTTTACTATTGCTAATGTTATTTATTGCTGATTTGACTCCGCGACTGCGCTGGCTGCAGCAGCAGCAGCAGCAGCAGCAGCAGCAGCAGCAGCGATCGCGGCTCATTTTGCATAACAGACTGTTGTTATGTTAGGTTAACAGTCGGAAATAATGGTGGGACACCAATAACAGCGCTCAATTGGTCGCGCTGCGACGTCACGACTTATGAGAGCGCTAGAGCAGTGGGAGCAAGCGGTAGAGTAGAAGAGTGTGCAGGACATGGTAAACTATGGATGGGCAAAAAAAAAAAAGAAAAAAAAATACATTGCGCAAGACAAAGTCGATCGAGTTCTGTGAACCCCACCTAACACACGTACACACATTACTTATAAAAGTTACAAAAGCAGCGACGGGCTCTTGTTATTCTTGTTGCTATTGCTTTGACTCGCTTCAATAGACAGCAGCGCACACGCATAGCCATACAGCCGTGTGTGTGTGCGTCAGAACATGCAAAGGTATAATATAGGTGTGTATAGGTGCATGCATGTGGGTAGGTAGAAACCAGTATGGTTTTGTTTTATATTTGTTATTTTTATTTGTTGTATTTGCGACTGATACCCTGTATTTTATGAATAGTGGTACAAAATTGTTGGCAACAAATATAGCCATAATCGTGATCAGTCTATTTTTAGCAATTTTCCCTATTGAAATGTAAAACATAAAATTATTTCACACGAGGTATCTGCGAGTCGAGCGCACTGAGATCGTACCTGTATCAGTTGTGTTTGTCACCAGCGTAAAGTTGGCTTGATTAAAGAACGGGCGTGCAGTGCATGAAAGTAAGAGAGTCCAGGTGCAAAGCGAGAGCGGGAGAGCACAAGAGCACAAACGCTCGAACCAAAGAGTAAATTAATGCAACTTAGCAAAGCAGTAAACGACAAGCACACGCACACGCACACGCACACTGACACAACCGAGACTCTTTACATGTTTGTTTACAGACGCAAAGAGTTCTAGCTGTTTCTCTTTAAATGCTGCAGGATATTTTGAAGCATAAATCAATTACAAGAGCAGCTGATTACGAATGCAGATATACAATTGTATGTAAGTGTATAATGTACATATGTAAATGTGTATACATATACACATATATATGTATATTCTATTTCCTAATTTGAAACTTCATTGAAGGGTAACGCTGTTTCGTCTCTCTTTCCATGCTGTTTTCATATTCTAATTTATCTGGAACTCTTTCGCCATATTTAAGTTTTCTGCATGCTGTGCTAATCATTTATCGATTATGCAATAAAATTGGTATAGCGAAAGATGAATCATTTAATATAAAATATTTCCGGTTTTAGTAAATGGGGAAAATCAAGAAAATCACAGTTACTTAATTAAATATCTCTAATCATTCACAAATTTAAAAGTTAAGTCAATATAAGATAAGGAAAATAAATGGAAGTATGATATCAATATTTGGAATACAAGTCATTTCGTAACATGGGAAATACATTATACGTACATATGTATGTATGCATACGTATATATGTTTGCTTACGTACTATATGTATGTACATATATATGTATGTATGTATATATGTAAGTGTGTATGTTTGCCTACACACTATATTTATATATTTATTCCTAAATTAATATATGTATTTTCAATATGCAAATAAATATTAATGTTATGCTCTCTTAACAGCTCTCTTATCGGTTACGATCGATGGCTGGCAGATAGATAGAGAGAGAGCCAACGCATGCGTATTGCTTTGTCATTAAGAGTGTAAGAGTAAACAGTGTGTGAATGGGAGAGTGAGATCGTGGAGTGTAGTAAGATAGAAAGAGAGAGATGATGTAAATAACGCACCTGCTTCTGGTTTGCCAACAACAGCGACGTCCAATTCGCTGTTGCTGAGATTGTTCTGCAATTGCAGCAGCCCCGTGCCGCAAGTGCTTGAGCTGGTGATGTTTTTCATGCAGCCAGCTTTTTACTGTAAGTACCTATGTATGTATGTATATGTGTAAGTACGCACGTACGTCTGTCGGTATGTATGTATGTCTGTATGCAATTGGAAATAGGATGCTGATGTCACAGCAACATACACGAATGAACGTTTAACTATTGCTATTTTGGCCGATGTTAACTGTTTTCACTGTTGTGTTTTACGTGCTCTTATCAGCATTGATAACGCCCGACAGCGCTTGTACGCGTTCCACTTGTTACCGTGTCTCAAATCACTTTTTTTCCTTTTTTCTTTTGCCGTTCGCACTTCACATTATATGTTGAGAACTAAAAAAAAAAAATAGAATTGCAAAGATTTATGAAATGCCAATTCAAAGGCAATTGGAGTTGAGATTTTTGTTCATGTTCCCTTCTTTTTCTTTCTTTGAAACGTACGCGCGCGCGCGCCTCTCTGCTGTCTCTCTGCGTCTGCGTGTGTATGTGAAGCGTCTACTTTAACAGCATATATATATGTGTATGTATGTATGTATGTATGTATGCTTGTGTGTATGCGCCTTTCAACAGAAAAAAGGTGCAGCAGGCGTTGCGAGAGCAGAATTGTAAAAAAGAGCAAAAGAGCGCAAAGAATGGACGAACGCGCGACGCTTTGGTAATTTTCTGCAATGCTCGGGTCGCGCTTAATTGAAGCTTTTGCTTAAAGCGCAAATGTTGTTGTTGCTCTTAGGGTTGCTGTTGTTGTTTTTCTGTGACCCACGCACAGTGGCTCTTTTATATGTACATACATATGTATACAAATCTGTTTTGTTTTCCTCTTTGCAACACTGCAAAAAAAGAATCAACGAGCACACACACAGGCGCGCGAATATATATATATATATATATGTGTGTGTGTGTGTTTATGCATGCGTTTTTTTTTTTTTTTGAGTGGCTCTACTCTTAAAGATGTTAAGCTTGCCGTACACACACAGCCAAAGTCATTTATCTTGTATTGGCGTTAACACGCGTGCATATGTGTCTGTGTGTATTTATGCAAAATCAGATGTGTGCATGTATTAGCATTTAGCAACGCACACACACACACACACACACATACATATATATATATATATATATATATATATCCGTCAAGTAATTACAATTGAATGAAATCTGGAAATATGATTGTTTTTTTTTTTTTAATTTTTTGTTTGTTTGCAGTTTTTTTTTTTTTTTGTAGTTGTTGGGCCGCGTGGGCGCACTTGTATTGTACTTAGTTTTGTTTTTCAAGAAGAAGAAACGCATATGTATATGTACATACATATGTATGTACAACATGGCCAGCAACAAACGCGCAGCGCCTAAATTTAACTGAATGAGTTCACAAACACACATACATAAATAACAAACATTGTAAAAGATAAAAACATTGATACAGCAGCAAAGTATTCATAAAATTAAAATCTTTTTAAGTTAACACATTAAATACACAAATCAGCACAAAAAAAAAAACATAAATGTATATGTATCTATATAAAATTAACATGAACAAAAAACACGGGAAAAATAAATAAAACAATTACATATCTACGTACAATAAAAGATTTATATATATTGTGTGTGTGTTCACACACACACACACACACACGCACGCACGCAAAACAATCGCACAGAGTCCCGCACGTCGAGCTTGCGGAGAATGTGTGTGTGGGGGGTGAGCAGAGAGAGTGTATGACGAGATGAGGCGAGGCGAACACGCAGACGCGGCAATGATGACGACAACGAAAAAATCGCGGAAACACTGCGAAACACGCAACGCGCAGAAGCGAGAGAAACTCATCGACTGAATCTGAATCAATACAAAGAACGACAGTAGCTCGCTCGCTGCTGGCCCGAGTGACTCTAGCAACACACGACACGGCTCCGTGTCTGGGCTCTGTTGCTGCTGCCTGTTTGACTGGCTAGCTGGCTGACTGGCTGGCTGGCTGTGTATTTAGTTTGCGCTAACACAGAAACGATGACAACTACAACCGCACAGCAATATGATCAAGCCCCAAGCCGAATATACACAACATCTCACCAATACCAGCGACAGCGAAACGTGCACAAATACACACACGACGCTCTCTTCATTCTTCGTGCGCGCCTGCTGTTGATCGCATATACATACATACATACGTATGTATACGTGTGACTAATACAGCGTGTAGTGCCGAATCGAAACCGAACCCAGCCGAACATTGAGCCGAGCTGCCTTTTGCCGCTCATTTACTTTGCACTCGATTTCGCTCACTTGTTGTTGTTGGCGCGATCAGGGCATAGAAGAACAACAGCAACAACAACACAGCAGACACGCTGAGATTGCCTCTACGTCTGTTTGGGCGAGTGTGTGCGTAGCTGTGTATTTCTGTTTGCGTTTGTAAAGAAAAGCAAAGTACCAGACATCGTCGGCAGTGGCGCTGTGGGGACGGGGTAGCAGCATTTTGCATCTGTACCCAAAACAGGCTAAAGAGTCCACTAAAGCAGGTAGGCCAACAACAGAAACATGTATGCGCATGCATACTTACATATATACATGCATGCACATGTACATATATACAAATATACATACATACATACAATACAGGCATATTCCAGAATATGGGGCAGGCTTTGATTCGGGTAACACTCGTACATGCATTTGCAGGATTTACAGATTGTATAATTCATAATCTGTTAAGCTTAACATATTCCGCACTGTTATACGTTCTCTATGTTATTATGTGAAAATTGTATTAAAAATCATAGACAAATATAAATAAACTATAAGCGTTAATTAACGATCATTTGGCAAATAAATAAATACATGGGTAAATTTGATGACTGGGATAAATTCAAATAAAGTGGTAATCATTTGATAAAATACAATAGAATTAAATGCTGATGCTGGAGAACTTTTCTATAGACAACTAAATATATTCATACAAACATACATATATACAAAACAACAAGCTCACATACATCATACATACATACAGGCAAAGTTAGCAAGCAAGTTTAACAACTACCAGATATATGTACATGTTTGTGTGTATGTTTGTGGGCATGTGTATGCGTTTTTCTATGTCTGTTTTTTTGTCTGTATTGCGGCGACACTCACATGTGCTGTGTGCTTTACTTTGTTGTTGCTGCTGCTGCTGCTGCGCTGCTGCACGTCGCTTAGTCAGCTGTGGAAAGAGAGAGGCTGCTTAATGCAGGTGGCGGTCGGTGGATGGTGAAAGAGCAAAAGGAGTTGACGCCGCTCCCGCTGTTGCTATTGTTGTTGCTGCTTTGCTGGGCAGTTGCTTGGTTAACTGATGATGCAGCAAATAAATGGATAAGGCGTCTGATCTTGTCGCTCATTGTTAGAAAGGAACAAGTTTTTCTTTCTTCTTTTCAATATAATCTTTTACCCATTTTCCTAAGCAGCGCCATCGTTCAACTTTGCATTCATATCAGTGTGTGTGTGTGTGTGTGTGAGTCTTCGTGAAAGAAAAAGAGCGACAGTGAGAGAGAGTCGAAGAGAGTGGCAGCACCAGTTGGGGAGAGAGCACACGTGCTGGGCGTAACAGCGGCTCTCTTTTGGAGCGCAAATAAGAAAAGTAGAAACAAAAAAAAAAAAAAAAAAAAAACAGCTTACGCGCGTGTTGCTTGCGCTGGAATGAGATCGCTGCTAAACTGTGCGCACTCTTAACAGCAACTCTGTTAAATTAACAGACATTTTTGAAATATTTTCACCATGAGTGTACAGCAGCAGCCAGTAGCAGCAGCAGCAGCAGCCGCAACGGCAACAACAACAAAAGCAACAACATTAGCAGCAGCAGCAGTAGCTACTGCGCGCCAATTGCTGACGTTGAGTTGCTGTTGTTTACACGCACACATACACACGCTTACACTTAGGTTTGTACATTTCTGTGTACGTGCGTACATAAACCTTTATGTATGTATGTATGTATGTATACACATTTCATTAGTACTCGTAAGGTGACTTATTTATTTTTGTCAAAGCGTCACACCTGTCTGCGTGTGTTTGTATTTAAGTGTGTGTGTGTGCGTGTGTGTTTGTTAGCCACTAAATGGTCAATAACAGTTCAAGCTCTTTTTTTTACCAAATTTCTATTCTCAGCGTAACTGGTTTTAGCTTGATGACATACACACGTGCATACATATGTATGTATGTGCGTGTGTATATGTATTTATGTATTTATGCGCCCATCTAGCTTGAAAGCTTATATTGCTTTTTAAGCTGCTATCGATAACAATTCGCAGCTATCGATTTATTGGAAATATGTTGAGTTTTATGGGATTTTCTTGGGTTTTCAACGATTTCTTGAAACTTTGTAATTGTCATAACTGGACGGATTAAGCCATCTGTATATACGCATGTTTGAATGTATGTATATATGTATATGTATATAGTTGTATACATATGTATATGTATAGGTATGTATTCTCATTTTCAATTTTAAAGTTCTGCATTTCGAATTTTTACTATTAGAAATTAACATTAAGACATAACTTTAACAATAAAGTTAATTAATTCGTTAATAAAGTTGTATTCAAATTTTGTTTAAATTCTTCTATATATTTTATTTATGCCCAAATAAGATATGATTATAATATTAACGTTATATTGTTGGATCAGTCATCGATAACTAACGAAATTTTATTTTCATAAAACATCAAAATAGATGTTATTATAAATTTTATTTGAGTATAAATATTATCGGCCATTATTATTACTGATTTTTTATTATATTTATTGCAATTCTTTATTATTATTTTATGTAATTATTAATTTTAGTACATCTTTTAGTACTGCTGTCTGGTAAAATTCTGTGATTTTCTTTGCAGATCATTCTTAGCTTGTAGTCTATAGAGATTAACAATAAGAACCAGTTGAATTCTTCAAAAAAATAATTCAAATTTAAATTAAATTACTTTAAAGCTGATACTTCATTGAGTTAGTTGAAGATCCCATGGATCTATTGAAAACCTTTTCAGATTGTAATAAAGTAATGCTTAGATGGCACTAAAAAACAAATAGACCTATTAAACAAACATGCGATATTATTTATAATATATAATATATAGATATAATACACAGTAAATACTGTTTATAATACCCTCTAGAAGGTCATAGAAAACAAATCTATTTAACCAAATGATTTTAATTGACAACAAAAAAAGTATATTGAAAATGTGTTTAAATTTATATGTGACTTACAGTGCGTATACGAGACATGCGCATGTATACGCCCATGTGTGCGTGTGCGTGTGTGTGTGTGTGTGTGTGTGTATCTATTTGCGAGCAGTTTATCAGCTGCCACAACAATGATGCGCTGTTCTTTATGAACTTAACGTTATGTGTGAAAGGCAAAGCAGATGAAGATGACGAGGAAGAAGCAGGCGACGCAGGCGCAGCAGGCAGTGGCAGTGGCAGTGGCAGTGGCAGTGGCAGCGGCAGAGGCAGTGGCAGTGGAAATACAATAAAAATAACAACAACAATAACGACTATATCAACAGCAACAACAACAACAGCAAGAAGAAAAAAAAAACAAGAACAACTATAATAATAATAATAACAAGTTGCGTGAGACGTTCAACTACGCTGTGTGTGAGTATGTCTGTGTGTGTGTGTGTGTGTGGAAATTAATAAGTTCCAGTTAAAGACCAACTGAATCATTTGTTGTCGCACAATCAGACAAACAAACATAAAACACAGATGAGCACAAATACAAACACAAACAGTGAAAAACACACACTAGCGAAAAATAAAACAGCTGCGAATTTGATGTACAAGACTGATTTGGAGTGAAAGAGAAAGACGGTGTGAGCGAGCGGACAGGAAGATGGCGAACGGCAGTTCGAGTGCAAAGGCGAGTGCGAGCGAGAGAGCCATAACATATTAGACAATGCAGAAAGATGAAACATTTGATCAGAGAAGGGGTGGGGGGGGGGGGGGGGGGGTGAGCAAGAGGGCGAAAGAGAAAGAGCGAGAGCGAGAGCGAGAGAGTGGCATACCCTTTTTAATACGTAACTTAGCGGAGTTGCCATATCTACTGCATAGGTATGTATATGAATATATGCTTGGGTATGTCCGACTTCAAAATACCCTGAGCTGCATATAAATTTGCATGCACTTTTGGCTATGCTCAACTAGCAGATACCCTGGGCAGCATATGAAGCTGTATATGAGCTTACATTAGCTTAGTTTATGCTGGACTAGAAGATACCCTAAGCTGTATATGAAGCTGTATGAAAATCGAAATGCATTCATGTTGGATATACACGAGTAGTAGATACCCTGTGCTGCATGAGTTTTGGGTAAGCTCAACTAGAAGATAGCCTGAGCAGCATATGAAGCTCTATGTGGCTATGCCCTACTCGAATATACCCTGCGCTGCATATAAATTTATATTTGCTCTTGGGTATGCTCAACTGATGATGCCCTGCTTATGCTTAGCCAAATCGAAGATTTACAGAGCTGCATATCAGCAGGATATGCTCCGTTAGAATACGCCTTGAGCTCCATTCGATTTTGTGTATGATGTAAAGGCGCTCTAGATGGGCATGCTCAACTAGAGATACCCTGAGCTGCATATGTTCAAGTATATGATTCAATATGCGCTTCAGAAGAGTATGCCTCACTAGCAGATACCCTGCGTGGCATATGAAGATGTATACTCCTTGGAGTTGAGTATATCCGACTAGCAGATAGACTCTAAAGCTGCGCATGACAAATATATATATTTATCGATGTATGAAGGCTTATATGGAAATGTATGGAAATACAAATATGATTGCTCCTGCCTAGCTAGCATATATAGCCACTTGGCGATTCACCCAGGTCAGATCAGATGGTGTAGTATGACGTCCCGGAGGAGTTGGCGGCCAGTGGTTTCAAGCCATCTTCCGAAGTTATGGAACTCGCTATGGTTTGGTTAGAGAATATCTCAGGTGTCGGATCTTCGTGATGGCTTTCATGGTGGCAGCGCGGTCGCCGCAGCACATTGACAGAGGCATCATCCGGATGTTCGATGGGCTTGCGCGGATCCTGGAAGCCCAGAAAGACGTCGGTCTTCAGATTGCGATATAGCGGTACGGGCGGACAGGCCGCGTAGAATATTCGAGTTTTGTCATTGAGTTTGTTCTTCTTTTCGATGGCTTGAATGTGACGCGATTCCTGCATCAGCTGTTCCGTCTCGGAGTCATCCGCCCCCTCCTCCTCCTGCTCCTCCTCCAGCTCATCGGAATCGTCCGGCGACGGCGACTGCGGCGGATCACCCAAAAAGGCCTGCTGCAAATACTCAAGCGGCTGGCGCGTAAAGGACAACATCTCACAGAATATCAAATCCTGCATGGTATAGAAATCATTGAGCACATGCTTCACATAGCTGGCCATCAGGCCAGTGTAGGCGTCCGGCCAATTGGACAGCGAGAGGACACACCACAGCTGATACGAGTGGACACCGAGCGCCACATTGTTCATTTTCTTCTGCAAATGCTCCAAGCTGCTGAGCAGCATATAACTGTTGCGATATGCCTCCATTACGGCCGGCTGCTCCCATTGGGGCGGATCGAAGGGATGCCTCCGACAGAGCTGGGCACAGCCCCAGATGTAGGGCAAGACGTTGCGGTCATCGATCACATTGTTGTCGCGCTCATGGCTGGTCCCCAGCCGAAAGAACGAGGTGACGCGACGCACCAGGTCCAAGTACCGCTGGTAGAGCCGTAGGGCGGCTGCCACAGTATCGTCGGCACCCAATATGCCCGACTTGAACAGGCTGCACATATAGAAGACGAACATCAGCTCATGGCTGGGCCCATAGTCATAGTGCTGCAGGCTGCCGAACGAACGGGTCAGATATTGGGCCAGCTCGTTGATGTGCTGGCAGTTGGGCTGCACCTGGCGCTCCAATATGTAGTAGACGCGCTCCTGGACCAGCTTCACCCAGTGCCGATACGCCCGATGGCATTTGTGGCGCAACGACATCGTCGATTCCATCAGATTGATCTTGTCCTCGCCGACACAGTGCAGCATTCCATGGCCCATGCCCAATGGATGGCATTCGTAGACCAAGCGCTCCAGCCAGTTGAACATCTTGCAGAGCTTCTCCATCTGCTTGGTGACCACAAAGTCGGTGCCATCCTGCAGGTGACCCTGTATGGCCATGCTGGTATTATTGATGTACGCGATCAAATCGTTGTACGCCTGCGAACGCTTCCATTTCCCCAGATCGGCGGGCGTGCGAATCGGCTTCGCGAAGATCTTTTGAGCGAATGCCGCTGCCTTCAGGGCATCCTCGGTGGGATCTTCCACCTCGTGTATCTGTCTGCTGCTCATCTCAACTTTACGCTATATGTGTATATGCAATGCTATCGAAATTCTATGTGTTATGGAATGAGTTTTGATACTGAGCACAGAGCCTATTAGGCAGCTTGGCTCGAAAACTTTGGAATTTTAAACTCTCTCCCCTTTGCTTACGGCTTGCTTAGTAAAAACGAAATGAACAACAGTTGACGTAGATTAGTTGTTCGGCCTTCGAATCTCAGGTTAGCTGAGTTAATGGCATGTTACGTTGCTGTAACTCTAACAGTGGAGCTAACAGCAGGAGCAGCAACAATAACTGTGCCTCTCGATCTCTCTGTCTCTCTGAGTCTATCTTGCTTTCTCTTTGTATGTTTTTTGTCGACTTTTCTCTCTCGCCCTCTCTCTCTCTCTCTCTCTCTCTCTCTCTCTCTCTCTCCACCCTCTCTCTGATTCTCAATCTCTCTCTCCCTCTTCATTACTTTACATACAAAGTGCAATCCTTTTCTATCTATTTTTCTTTATATATTTACCTTGCTATCCTCTCTCTCACTATTTTACTCCCTTTGTCTCTCTATATATTACTCTTACTCTCTTACTCTCTCTCTTTCTGCACCTTGTTCTTTCTGCGCTCTCTGGCTAATTCGCTCTGTGTCACTGACTCGCTTTCTTTCTCTTTGACACTCCTCTCTCTCTCTCTCTTCTAACTTCTTCTCCTTGTAATCCCTCTCATTTTCGCCCTTTTTCTCTTTCTTGTTATCCTCTCTTTCTCTTTCTACTTATTCTCCTTTCATCCCTCGTCCTTCTACTCCGTCTCCTTCTCCTTCTCTTCCTTCTCCTTCTCTTCCTTCTCCTTTTACTCCTTCTGTTTCTCCTTCTACACATCCTCCTTCTACTCCTCCTTCTACTCCCCCTTTTACTCCTCCTCCTTCAACTCTTTCTTCCACTCCTCCCTCAACTTTTCCTCCCACTCCTCCTTCTACTCTTCCTTCTACTACTTCTTCTACACCTTCTCCTTCTACGCCTTCTGTTTCTCAATATCCTCCTCCCTCTACGCTCTCTCTCCCTATTTATTCCTCCTCTTTCTACTCCATCTCTCATTCTCTTTCTCCTTCTACACGTTCTCCTTCTACTCCTGTTTCTCGTTATCTTCCTTTGTATTTTCTCGCTTTCTCTGTCTTCGTCTTTCTTCTCTTCCTCTCTCCCTCTGTCAGACCACTTTGCACATTCAGCCTTCCCATGCGATTCTCATAAGTTTTGTATTTCCCAAGAAAACTTTACCTTATTTAGCTAATTTAGCTAATTAAATTAAAATGCTTCTTTTTTCCTTTTTAACCTGCTAACTGGAACTGGCCTCTTTATATATGCCCATTCATTAATTATGATCATCATAAAGCTGAAAATAAAGTCATATAAAGTTCAGGCAGTCGCATATCCCTCTCTTTATTAGAAGTGCTTCTATGGCCATTCAGTACGCTCTCTTTCTCTCTCTCTCTCTCTCTTTTTCTCTGTAGTGGCCAAAATTGACGTAGCACTGCCACTCAAAGTTTAGATAGCCCCATTTGAACGACATGGAGCCGTCGCTGAATGAGCCCAATGACAAGATCCAGTGCCAGCTAGGGAGACGTCCAGTAAAGTTGTGCCTGTGCGCTGGCTGAGAGTAGCACACACACACATATGTATATATACATGTATATACATGTATCTATATCTATATAATTTCTTTAAGCCACAACTACTTAGCATTGCAATCCTATATATAATATGGGAAATCCGTTGTGGTTCATATTTTGGCTAATTGTATTGATATTGATCTCGTTCCTTGTGGCAATTGTCGGAGCTTTCTTCTACATTTAGGCATATTTGTTGGCTCAATGCTGCGGCTGTTTTCGAGTGAGTCATCGACGAGTCTTTACTGTACTATATCTATAATAATATTATATATTCCGCAGAGTGTTGCCGACTTCTTCTTGAAGTGGGTGCAGTTTCCAGGGTATTCTGCGGCCGCCATGCTCAATTGCCAATCGTTGTGCTAGGCTCAATAATCGCCTATCAAAATCCAATAAATATAGAAGTATTTTCTTTCCATCGGCTCGCCTCAGCCGAGCTGGGCCAAAACACATAACGCCCACATCGATGCAAGACAATCAGCGAGAGGCCAATAGATTAACCTTTCAGATAAGTAAAAATTTTGAACAGGGCACACAGACATGTTAACGATATCTTAACTTTTTCTTATATACATATATATGTATATATAGAAGATACTTATATATATATACATTGTATGAATCATCCAAATATCCGTCACTTTGATGCATTTCTGTTGATGGCCTTTAAGCAACTTTCTTATCAAATATATAAATATTAAAAACTGTGTATTATTTAATTAGTCACAGACTTTACTAAAACAACGTATTATTTCTAGATATATATATATATAATATATATAATCGTACAATAAAATTGATCTTCGGTAAAACAATGAATATTTTAGAATATATCAAAATCTGTGAACAAGGATGTTTGATGTAGGTTCTGGAATCTATAATTTAGGATCTAGAATAGTGGATATAGGAACTTGGTTCTATGAACAAGAATTTATGATCTTGAATTGATGATCTATGATCTAGAACTTAGGCTCTTCGATCTATTGTTTTTTAGTCAATGATATATGAATATGATCTATAGTTTATGATCTAGGACTCATGCATCATTGGTCTTCACATGATGTAGAACTTGGGCTCTTCGATCTATTGTTAACGATCAAAGAGAATCTATTATCTATGATCTATGTTTTTTAGTCAATGATATATGAATATGATCTATAATTTATGATCTAGGACTCATGCTCTAGCATCATTGTTCTTCATATGTGTTCTATGATCTATGATTAATGCTCTATGATCAACATGCTATAATCTATGATCTATGCACTGTGATCTTTGATCTTTGAACTTGGATTTATGATCTATGATTAATGCTCTGTGATCAATATGCTATGATCTATAATCTGTTATATGATCTATGAACTGTGATTTTTAAGCTATAAGCTAGAGTCTATGATCTATGCTCTGTGATGTTTGATCTATGTTTTATAGTTTACGATCTATAATGTAAAATTCGTAGCACAATTATATATATGATTTATGATCACACGTTCAGTAATCTAGGATGCCAGGATCTAAATCATATATGTGGATTCGTCTAAAGCCAGCGGAACTGTGGAATCTTGTATCTTTATTCATTTTTCTATCCTGGCATTCTTCAACTAATCCGATTTATCCAGGGTATCTGTCGGTAAATCAAAACTTGAAGTAAACTTTGAAGGTTTCCGACTTTGTGCACTCGTAACTATGCAGAAAAGATATGATTAAAGTGCCCAGTTAGTTTTCAATGACATCATGAACTTATCAAGAATCTGTAATCTCTCTCTCTATATATATATATATGTATACAGTTATATAAATATCATTTTGAAAAGTCATTAAGCTAATGTTATCAGGCAGTGACAAAGTCTCAAGAGCTGCAAGGCTCAGCGATTCGTGTAAATAGATATACGTATAGAGAGCTATTGAGGTAGATTTGCATATACACATATATATATATATATATATATATATATATATATATATATATATATATATATATATATATATATATATAATCTTGATATAGCTGCTGAGTGGATAAGGTGGGTGGGGCGCATGTAAACTGTGGATCATTGTGGGATTAGCGCTTTTTCTTGTTATTACTATTTTTTTTTTGGTCTTTTTTTTTTGCAAAAAAAAAATCTTGAATTTATTTATTTTGCTTTGCTTTGGCTTTTGGATCGCTGCCAAATTGTGAAGAGGAAGAGCAATTATCTAAAAATAAAATGCGCTGCGCTGCGCTGTGCTGTGCTGTGTCGGCAATAGATAGAGAGCTAGAGCTAGATCTAGATAAATACATGCACAGATACACACACACACACCCGCCAATGCATGCATGTATTCGCTGTGTATATATGTATGTATATGTATGTGTATACACTTGTCTATATCTATATACATGTGCTCGCTGCGCTGTGCTCTCGCTTAGCATCTATGAAAATACAGCTGGCTGGCTGTGTGTGTGTGTGTGTGTGTGTGTGTATTTCATACATACATACATATGCATATACATATACATACATATGTCTCGTGTGCCACGCTGTGGAGACCGAGGGCGCCTGTACAATGCCCTGCAGCAGCAAAGCGAACGGAGCAACTGATGCGATTGCGGTTTTAGTTTTAGTTTTAGTTTTAGTTTTAGCTTTAGTTTTATTTGTTTTCGGATCTTGAATACCCTAACTGTGGCTCCCATTTTGAGCGAGGCTTAATTTTCAGAAAAAATCACAAAATAAAATGGTAAAAAATGCCATTTTATACTAAACATTGAAGCCCATCTAAGGCAAACATAAATCTCAGCGAATTAAAACTTTTGCTCCTTTGCGATGAGCTCTAAGTGAACTGGTTCAATGTGGGAACAATAATATATATATATATATATATATATATATATATATTGTTCTTTTTGCATAAGCAAAGCGAAACAGAAAATAAAAAATAAATAAAAATAAAAAACTAAAAAACTAAAAAACTCTGTCCCGTTGCCCATTCCCACAGTCATGCCCGGACGTAGGTCCATGGATGATTATGGCTATTATGCGATCGCCCACGCATTGTCGAGTATCTGTGCTACGGCGCGCGATCCGCCTCGGAGTAATAACTGAATGGCGACACACTCTCCTGCCCGCCTCTCTGCCACCCCCTGTGCCACCCCCCAGCAGTGGCTTTGCTGGTTGAGCATTTTGTATTCAGTTCAGAGAAGTCCATCACAGTTAGCCGCACCTGTCATCTGTGCTCTGACGCAACATCCCAGCGGCGGCCAGTGGGCATAAGAGCCCAAGGACTGGACTGCATTGGACTGCATCAAAGAGCTTAGCAAAGAGAGAGACAGAATCAGAGGAAGACAGAGAGAGAAACAGGGGACGAGAGAGAGAAACATGGGACTAGACAGGGAGGCAGAGAGTGAGAGAGAGAGCGAGAGAGAGAGAGAGAATCAGAGAAAGACAGAGAGAGAGAGAGAGAGAGAGAGAGAGAGAGAGACAGAATCAGAGGAAGACAGAGAGAGAAACAGGGGACGAGAGAGAGAAACATGGAACTAGACAGGGAGGCAGAGAGTGAGAGAGAGAGCGAGAGAGAGAGAGAGAGAATCAGAGACAGACAGAGAGAGAGAGAGTGAGAGAGAGAGAATCAGAGGAAGACACAGAGAGAAACAGGGGACGAGAGAGAGAAACATGGGACTAGACAGGGAGGCAAAGGCAGAGACAGAGAGAGAGAGAGAGAGAGAGAGAGAGAGAGAGAGAGAGAGAATCAGAGAAAGACAGAGAGAGAGAGAGAGAGAGAGAGAAAGGAAGACAGAGAGAGAAACAGGGGACGAGAGAGAGAAACATGGAACTAGACAGGGAGGCCGAGAGTAAGAGAGAGAGAGAGAATCAGAGACAGAGAGAGAGAGAGAGAGAGAGAGAGAGAGAATCAGAGAAAGACAGAGAGAGAGAGAGAGAGAAAGGAAGACACAGAGAGAAACAGGGGACGAGAGAGAGAAACATGGGACTAGACAGGGAGGCAAAGGCAGAGACAGAGAGAGAGAGAGAGAGAGAGAGAGAGAATCAGAGAAAGACAGAGAGAGAGAGAGAGAGAGAAAGGAAGACAGAGAGAGAAACAGGGGACGAGAGAGAGAAACATGGAACTAGACAGGGAGGCAGAGAGTGAGAGAGAGAGCAAGAGAGAGAGAGAGAATCAGAGAAAGACAGAGAGAGAGAGAGAGAGAGAGAGAATCAGAGGAAGACACAGAGAGAAACAGGGGACGAGAGAGAGAAACATGGGACTAGACAGGGAGGCAAAGGCAGAGACAGAGAGAGCGAGACAGAGAGAGAGAGAGAGAGAGAGAGAGAGGGACAGTTGTTCTCTCTGCCTGTCTGTCTCTATTTCTTTCTCTGTTTCTCTCTCTTTCATTCACTCTTCCTGTTTGTCTCTCCTTTTCTCTCTCTCTGTCTCTCTCTCCCTCACTCTTTCCATCCTTCTACATCGCACCCTCTATCCCGCTATCCCTCTCGCTTTCCTTCTCATGATCTCTAACAAAAAGTCTGTCCGCACTTCTCCCTCTCTCACTTTCTTCTCTCTCTACTCTTCTCTGCGAGCTCAATTGAATATTTCCTTTTAAAGAAGATGCAATTTTGCAAACAAAAAGAGACCCAACAAGAATTTAGAATATAAATATATATTCTATATAATACAGCAACATATTGGCCTGAATTCGTTTTAAGCTCGTATAAAACAAATAGCCAGAAAAGGGATCGCATTCGTTCCACGCCCACAATGCTCGCTCAAGATCTAAAGAGTCATGCATAAATTAGCTACTAAGTGAAGCTAGCTAAGCTTAGCCTGTTTCTAGCTCCGCTCAGCCATTTAGTCATTCAGTCATTCAGCCATTTAGTCATTCAGTCACTCGCCCAGTGACTCATTTCAGACTTGGTCAAAAACATCTTGCCAATATTTGTGTTTCTAAATCTTTGTTATGTGGCCAAAGCGAACATATGCAAATGCTGTGTATGTGCCTCGCCTTCCACTGCCACACACACAGCTATATACATATATACATATATATATATACATGTATATGTTTATATCTCTCGATGCATGGCATTACATAAGCCAATTTATTGGCTCTGAAACGTGTGTGCGTGTGTTTTGAATGCATTCGATTTGATATTGAATATTTTCGCCTTGAATTATGCAGAAATTTTCGTGTACGCTTCTTATCTGAGCTTTGGTTCAATGTGTTTCAGTTGTGCTTCTTCTTCTTCTGCTGCTGCTGTTGCTGTTTTTTCTTTTTCTCTATGCCCATCATCAATTAAGCGTAATTCGTACATAATTTACACCTGTCCGTGCGGAAGGCGAAGGCAAATGCAGAGGGCCAGCATGAAGCAGGAGGCAACAAGTGCAACAGTTTGTGTTATACAACAACAACAACAATGGCAACACCACGACAACAAGAACAATGCAAATAATTGCCGTCTCGCTCACGCGCAGTCTGCATGCGCTTGGTGGGGTGGGGTGGGGTGGTACGGTTTAATTTGGATCCCTGCGCATGATTCGTGCTTCGTGCGCTACGTGCTCCAAGTGCTCCAAGTGCTCCAAGTGCTCGACCGCTCAACCGCTCGTAATGTGCGATGTAATGTCAAGTGTCATAAGCAGACGCTGCGGATAATTCAGGCTGTGTGTGAAATCAGCTCGAATTTAGCCACACACACACACACACACACACACACACACACACACACACACACACTGAGAAAGGGTTTTAAATGCAGATGATTTGCACTTGAATGACCATTCAGAAATGCCCTATATATGTGTATAAATATATGCAATATATATATCTGCATATATACAGGGTTCTCCATATTCGAGAGACCCATCTGGCAGCCCTACAAGGCTGCCCATATTCGACGGACCCATGTAATGTTTTTTTTTTTAATCAATGAAAAATACACTTTTGTTGATGCTGTCGATTATAATCATATTATTTGGTTCTTTGAATATGATATCTCTCAAATGGCCGCCTTGAGCCTCTACGGCGTATAGTGCCCGTCTCTGTCGAAAGGTATAGGGCTGCCAGATGGGTCACGCGTATGGAGAACCCTGTATATATGTATGTACATATCCATATGCAGATTTCCATAACATCAACAATAATTATGATAAGCAAAAGGAGACGACTATGGAACACACTATGGGGAACTATATGAAAAAAAAAAACAGTTGGGAAAAAGATTTAAAATTGTATGAATATATTAATATATATATAAATATATTAATATATATATAAATATGTTAATGTATATATAAATATATACATTTTTAATTTTTAAAGAGGCTTAACAGAGAAACATTGGCCGACAAACATAATAATATTAACATATAACAGTTATCAAGTAATTTCTTCAAATAACCAAAATCAGAGAAAAAAGAGAATTTGCGAGCCTGCAAAGTTTCATAAAAATATTTTGCTTAAATGAAATAATAATGTATATGAAAACAGCGGCAGCATCATTTAGTTAAGATGGGGCTCTAGATAAATAATTAAATACAAACACACACACACACTCATACACACACACACACACACGCGAGCACATAATAAGTGCTTGGGTTCATTTGACCAATTTAATTATGAAGTTAATTATGAGTGCAGCTGAAATTCCAGCAAAAAAAGCGAAAAAAAATGGAGAAGAAGAAGAATGTGTATCCAATTTATTTATGGAGCAAACGCGCAAACAATACAATATTTGTTCAGCAACAACAAGAATTAAAAAAAAAAAAAAATAAATAATAATAATAAAAATGAACTGCAAGCGGGAAAGAAATATTTGCACAAACCAAAAATGTATTTATTCACACACACAAACAAACACACACACACACACACACACACACACACACACACACACACACACACACACACACACACACACACACACACGCACAGACAATGCAAACATATTTATTATTATTAAGAGACATAAATATTTGATTGAACTCCTGCTCTACGCACAATTGCGGCCGCCAGCGGCAGAGGCGGGGCTGTGAGCATCAGGTGGGTGTGGTGGATTAGCGCCCCAGATGCAAATTGCGTCAATTATGTAGGGACGACGCCACGGAACGGTTAATGAAATTCTGTGGGCTCCAAAATGCAATCGTAAAATGAACAGCAGCTCAAAGGCTCCAAATATGAGCGATGCACATACATATGTACATATGTATGTATGTATGTATATATAGGTGTGGATGCATTTGCCTAGATCCATATACACAAGCAAACAAACGCACATGGAGCTGGCTGGCTGGCTGGTGGGCTCCTGCCAGGTTGGCCGGGTGGTGGCTCCAAACATTTCATCTCAAATTGGAATTCAATCAAAATTGTTAATTAACATGTGCAGCCAACATGTCGGCTGGACGCAGGCTGGAGCCACGGAGCCATAGAGCCAACACCAAGCGCAGCTGCAGCCAGTGCGCTTTGTGCCGACATTTAAATAACAATGCGAGCTGAACGGGTCTAGGGGGCGGGATCTGCACAAAAAATGCAGCTCAATGCAGTTGTGCACGCACACACACGCACACACACACACACGCACACGCACCCATAGACGCATCCAGTGGCATTCACACATCAAAGAAACAGAGCAAAGCAAAAGTCAACTGCAGCAGGAGGCAGTCAGTGCGCTCCAGCTGATGGCACTCTAAATACCCTTAGGAAAAATGGAGTTGAAACGGCAGATCAGTGAAAGGTAAATGCTATGGACTAACTGCTAGCGGTAAAAGGCAGTCTAGCATTCTATGAAAAGTAACAGATGTATCGATAATTATCGATGGTCATATCATGAAATAGAGCCAATCAAAACGTATGCTTATTCAATTTGAACTAAATTAAAGTTAATAAAACATGAAAAACAGAGAGAGCTCTATCGTTATGGTATATCAATCGATAGTTATCGATATCATAAAAGAAAGCTAATCAAAACGGATTCCTCTGTAATATTTAAATATTAACCAAAAAAAAAACAGAAAGAGCTCTATATAAGTTATTTGTATATTAATCGATAGTTATCGATATTATAAAATAAAGCAAATCAAAATTGATATATAACATTTGTTGTAATATATAGTCAATGATAATTACAGCAAATTTCTCCAATGCATTCTTCTATATGTCTAGCAAAGAAATCGATAATTATCGATATATAACATTTGTTGTCTAAATGCTTAGCAAAGAAATCGATAATGATCAATATATGCATATATCGATAGAGCAAATATATATATATGCAAAAGCTGCTCAGTTAACTACAGAGCAGCATCAGTTGGGCATACCCTATATTTGCTAACATTTGCTCGTTTTCTTGCTGTCTGAGCTGACCTAGCCACGGAGATGCAAACAGAATTGAGTTGCGTGGGTAATGACAGCGATGTTTAGTGTATGTATGTGTGTGTGTGTGTTGTTGTTGTTGTTGTTTTTGTCCTGATAACTGAAATCAGGTAGATATGCGAGATAAGTCAGCAAAACAGAATGCGGCTATGGCAATGATTCATCGGCAAATGCAATGAAATAAAACACCGAGAAATTAAAGCGCCAAAATATGTGGCTAAAATACAGAGGCAAAGCAGCAAATAAATATAAATGTATATAGTATATATGCATGTGTATATCAGTCTATACTTTAGCTATAGACGAGCTGTGTGTGCTGTCTGTGAAATACTAAAGAATGCAAATTTTGTTTATAACACCGCAACAATGGAATTTCAGCTCTCAGTTCTGCCTTGATTATATATTTTCCCTCTCTGATTTTCGGTCAAACAATGCGCAACTACGTATGGGCCAACAGACGGACGGACGGACGGACGGACAGTTCGCCTGGTTGACTGACTGACTAAATGCTTGGCTGAATGACTAACTGAATGACTGCCTGCTGGCCAAGCGGACAGTGAACAGAGCCTCGTCGGGTCGGACGACTGGGCTGACCGTAAGGGATGCACAAGCTGAGCATGACACAGAATGGAATTTTGATTGTGTTTGTTGCATTTGCAGCAGCCCATGGAAACCACCTACTGCCAACCAACTGGCCATGCCATGCCATGCCATGCCATGCCAAACCGAACCAAACCAAACCAAACCCAGCCAAGCCACCCACACTCAGCTAGCCATACGTCCATCCGGGCATCCAGCCAGGCAGCCAGACAGCCAGACAGCCAGTCAGTACGTCAGCAGCAGGCAGCTGTAAAGCGACCACCAGAGCCACTCCAAAACAAAACCAACAGGCAACAGCCAACAGCCAAGAGCCACCCCAACCACCCCCCCCATTGAGCGGAGTTTTGTGCGCTCTGATTGTGCAGCAACGTTGAAATTAATGCTGCACATATTTTCATTTACGGTTCATACTCCATTCTTTCATTCATTCGTTTTTAAAGCTCGCCGCATACAACACATGCATACCGAAATCTCCCTCAATTTGGGGCATATTAGCTAGGGGCATGTTATGCAACAATGTTCTGTTAAGTAGACTGTTGAAGATTTTATATATGTTTTATATATTTCTTCGCATGTATAAAGCTTATAGCATTCATCAAATTTTTAATATGAAATATAGAAATTTTGCTATCATCTTCCACTTAAATTTTGTCTGTTGATTAACAAGTTTGAGCAATGCAAATATAAATTTAAATAAGATCATCTGTTGTTTTGGGAAATGTAAAGAGTCGCATGAAATCTGTTAAATTGCAGTGTAATGTTAGCAGCAAGCGAGCTCTTACAGTAATACACTCACTGTTATGTTAGCACATATATTAACAGAGCTGGATATGTTAAGAAATATCCAGCTCTGTTATATGTTCTGCAACTCTTATACATATGTTAACATAGCGCCGTCTTATACATTGAATTTTTGTCTATATGCATTATGTTAAGGAGCAGCCTAACATTCTGCAAAATTCTGCTGCTCTGCTCTGTCAGCAGCCTGTTAAGTCACATTGCATAGTGTATTCAACTAGCTGATGTTTGTTTGCCTCGCATTCGCATTGTCTCTTTTTGTGTGTTTTTTCTTTTGGCAATCTTTTTGCATTGTTGCCGTCAAATCGGTAGGCAGACAAATGAACAAGTGAATGTCCGAGCGGACAGAGTTGCAGTTCAACTACATTTTGATTTGTGCTCCATTTTTGGCCACTGCACTGATAACGTTGTTATCGTTGCAAATGCCGAAAAAACACATACAAATTTCATGGAAATCACAGCGAGATAAAAATGCGCCTCACGATGAAGCCAATAAAGCACGCGGCAGCAGTCAGGCAGTGCAATGCAGTCTCTATCCAATATATTCAATAACCACATGAAGCAGAGCTCTGCTAACTGTGGCCCATAAACAAATCATAATAATATCTTAAAGGGACACCATCGCTTATTCAAGCTTTAAATAAACAAACACATGAGAACCGGAAGAGGCCAAGAGTGAGCTAATTGCATTGCCAGCTGTGTCGTGTTGCTGTCATAATACATGCACAGCTGTCAACATGTCGTATGATTGATCAGAGTCAGCAACAGCAACAGCAGCAGCAGCAGCAACACAGAGTTGCTCGAGCCAGATGACGAAATATAACAGAAATCAGAGCAATGAGCAAATGATTAGCCATTTTCTTGCGCGCATATAACAGTTGTCGCATATGCTGCATATATGAATCGGAGAGTAAGTTTTTGTTTTAGCAAATATAACAGTTGTGTAATAGGTCTTAAATGAGCTCATTGGCAATTATAACAGCTGAAAAGCTTGGTATACACATTTTTATTAATTATATTGCAATTACATACAATACAATTATAACAGAATTTACATCTGTTAATTAACTAACTGTCACAGATTCAAGATTCTTCTTAGCAAATATAACACCATCTCTTAACTGTTATATGTAATTTAAAGCAAACTCTTTTTAGTTCATATAACAATTTCGAAATATCTTATAAGAATTTATCTTTTATAATCTATAAATCGAATATAACAATTTATATTTCCAAACTGAGCACATTTCCCAATTGTTATATTCGCTATATATATTATAACGTATACATTCTTATACCACATTTTGTCATTGCTATATTGACTTTAAGCTGAATGTTAGCCGTTGAGTGATCTGTTATACTCGTAGTAACCATATGGACAGTACTTTAGCGAATATAACAATTGAGAGATGTGTTATATGTGTAATATACATGTTTATGTATATAAGAGATATGTTATAAGAACTTGATGTCATTTTAGTTTGTATATATAACAGTTTAAAACATGCTATATAACAATTGAGAGATGTGTTGTATGTGTTACTGTTATATGTGTTATATACATAAATATGTATAAGAGATGTGTTATAAAAAGCTTTATGCTATCATTTTATTTTGTATATATAACAGTTTGAAATATATTATATAACAATTCAGAGATGTGTTATATGTGTCATATGTGCTATATATGTATGCTATATTCATACATAAACATGTATAAGAGATATGCTATAAAAACCTGTATTCTATCATTTTAGTTTGTATAACAGTTTGAAATATCTTACAGCATTTTGAAGTTGAGTTGTTTCCTAACAATTGTTGAGAGATATGTTAAATGAGCCTCACAGTTAAACAGTTAAAAGGCAGCTCGAGAGTAAACTATTTTGTATAACAGTTGTTATATTAAGTACTTTAGTACTTGCGCACTTAGTCACAGCTCTAACTGTGATGCTATGTGTCTATATATAGTATATATATATATATATATATATATATATACTTTTATTTTTAGTCAGCCCCCCCCCCCCCACACTGCCCCTCCCTCTGCACCTTCTTGGATTGGCTAAGCTTTGTTAGTCGAGCTCAACGCGGATTGGACGACATCTAATAACCTTCCAAAGCAGTTGTTGTTAACGTCTAGGTGGTTACATTTCAGAATTGAAAACATTTGCCATTATTGCACGTCTTGACGACATGTCGGCGTGATTATTTAACAAGGGCTTACGATTTTATTTAGCGCTAATAAACTGTAAAAAGTCACATAGCCAAAATGCGGTTGTCATCAAATTATGTGTGCATCGCTCCCGCTCTCTCCCCCTCACACACACCCCCTCGCTCTATATTCTTTTTTATATGCTGAACTAGCTAGAGAGCTCTCGCCCTCTACCTCTCTCTTCTTCCTTTACTTCCTTTGTCGCCCTCTCTCTCCCTCTCTCTGTGTATTTTCTAGTCATATCTTTTTTTTTTTTGTTTCTATTCTAATGATTCATTTGCTTAGCGCCTGGAACCCAACTGGAACTGGAAAACAATTGCTCCGCTAAGCACTCGTGTAATCGCATAAAGCACAGGCAAACACAAGCGCATGCACGGAACGAATTGTGGATACCCTAACAGACATACATATAACACATATTGGCTGGGCAATAGAGCATTTCCAACTATGCTCAACTTGAACTACGGCTTTGATTCATAAACCAGCTGAACTGAACCATGATTGCATATAAGAAACAACATCTCAAAAGCCTTCACCTGAGCTCCCAATTCAATTGATCTCACGCAATTGGTTCATGAACCATAAATCATCTGAACTGATCCATTTAGTTTTGTATTATAATTATCGATGTCGAAAAATACCAAATTCATATTGTTTTATTGAAAGATTGATTAATCACGTTCGCTGAGAATAAAACTTATTTAGTTAATGAACCGAACGAGTTAAACTAAATAATTCTGTTCAATGTTCATTTCATATATGCTCAGCACGCAAAATCCTGAACTTCGACTAATATATCTACAATTGCTATCCAACATTTTGAACTATCTCAATTGAAGCATTTTGTATATACAGGATTCTCCATATTCGAGTGACCCATCTGGCAACCATACAAGGTTGCCCAAATACCATTTTGTTGATGCTGTCGATTATAATAATATTATTTGGTTCAAGTGGACTTGTGGATCTCACTCTTTGAATATGATATCTCTCAAATGACCACCTTGAGCCTCTACGGCGTATAGTACCCGTCTCTGGTAAAAGATATAGTGCTGCCAGATGGGTCAGTCGAATATGGAGAACCCTGTATATTCTTAAATTTCTAATATTTTCGCAATATCGATAAAAAAGATTATGAGTTGTGGTTGATTATGTCTTAGCTGCTACAGAGATTCTAGCTTAATGGATATGCATGCCTAGTTGCAGTTGAGCTGAACCACTTAGCCTTATGTTCTTTATCTCTCAAATAAATTTTGTTTCATTGAAACAAAGATTGATGAAGTTTGATTAAGCGGAACTTGAATGAGAAGCGACGTCTGAATCTGAAACTGAAAACCCAAAGGGTCTGTGATGCCATCATATATAGAGCACAATATGCCAACGACCCATACAAATTTTCCGTAACAAGATTTCTATATATATATATATATATACACACACATGCATATGCATAAGTATGTGTGCCTGTCTATATTTCCTGACCAAATCGCTGTACTCTGAGCTAGCGCATGAAACTACAGACAGAAACAAATGAAATACGCTGATTGTTAATAAACGCTACAAAAGTGACAAAAAAAATAATATATATATATAAAAAATAATATATATATAAAATAATATATATATAGATATATGTGTATATATAATAATAAATAAAAAAAATAAATAAAAAAAAATGCCAGCGATTGCAAAAAGCAGCTGAGCAGCTTTAGCTGCAGTCTTGGACGGCAGAAACACATGTCCAATTGATGTCCACACAGACAACACTCCGTATGTATGTATGTATGTGTGTGTGTGTGTGTGGGTAGACTCTGAGTGGGTGACTAGCTGCTGCTGCTGCTGCTGCTGGCGGTGCTCATCGCTTATGACTAATAAATGCATGCATATGTGGTTGCAGTTGCAGTTGCAGTTGCAGTTGCAGTTGCAGTTGCTGCAGTTGCAATTACTGCTGTTGGCGCTGTGGCAATTGCAATGCTTGCAACAGCAAAATGAGTGCAAAACGAAACATTTTGAAATGCTTATAAAGACATAAAACATATTGGTAAATGAAAATGCAACAAACGATTGTAAGCATAAATAGCAAAACGAAAAAAGCAACAACAGCAGCAACAGCAACAGCAACAGCAACAAATAATGAAAATAAAAACAATGCAAAGGCAGCGGCAACAACAACCGCAGCAACTGTTGCTGCAACGGCTGTGCGGATTGCGCAATGCTGCAAGCGCAAGCTTTTAGCCGCCACACAGTCTGCATCTGTGTGAGTGTGTGTGTGTGTGTGCGTGTGTGTGTGTGTGTAATCGGCTGCTTGCAATCGAAATCGGCATCGACAACAGCCACAGCAACAGCAGCAACAGCAGCAGCAGCAGCAGCAGAGAATTTGGTTGACGAAACACGAGGCAAAGAACACAAAAACTTGCAACAAAACAAATGAAAACGAAAATGCGAAAATTGTGCGCATTTGCAACACACACAGAATCACAGCAACAACAAACAGCAACTGCAACAACAACAACAACATATAAATATAAATAATAATAATATAAATTTTATATATTTTCATAAACTTCATATAAATATATGAGGAATACATTAGGAAATTAAAAAATATATATATTTTAATTTTTTAATAATTAACCTTAAGTGTTAATTATTAAAAATAAATAATTATTAAAATATATTTTTTTTAATTTCCTAATAAATAAAACCCGTTAAAATATATTAACAAATTTGATTTAAAATAGTAATTATTAGCAATTAATTGATTTATTTCTTAAAATATTATATAAAAGTACTAAAATAATGTATTAAGAAAATAAAAGAAATCGTTATGAATTTTTAGTAATCAAACTTCTTTCAATAAAAAATACTTAAGCTTCATAAAAAAGTACTTACTAAATATATTAAGCAATTATAATAATAAATTTTTGAATTTTTAAACTGTAATTGATTTATTTATTTCAAGAAAAAAAAAAAACATTTGGCAAATATATTTATAAAATAAAAAAAAAAAAACAATATAAATTGTTTGTATTCACTTTAAGCTAGGTTCATCATTTTATGTCCTTTATTAAAGAAGTTTGTTTTATTTTATTCTTTTATTAAATCAAATGAACCAACAACAATTTATAATTTATACATATATGTATATTTTATTGATGTCTAATAAGACTGCAAAATATATACATATATAATGATAATAAGATTTATTATATTATTTTATTATATTATTTTAATCATTATATTTTTTTTATTATTTTATTTTATTTATTATATTCGTTCTAGCTGCATATATACACATACATATATATAAATATATATATATATATATTAAGAGTTTCGATTTCTTGCCTATTCCGGCCAAGTCAAGCAATTATATAATTCCACTTGGCATTTCATTTGACAGTGGCTTGGTAATGATAATATTATTATTAATAAATGGCGATAACAACTATTGGACATTCATTGAGGGCATTTATCAGTGATAGCTCTCAAGTCAGAGATTCAGATCTTTGCGCTCTACCGATTTCACTGCATACTTTGGGGCGCATAGACAAAATCTAAGCGAATATCTTCCTGAAAATACTCTCAAGTGTAATTGGTGAACATGTTTTTTATATTTTAATTGAATTAATGAAATGGATAGAAATATCAACTTTTCGTTCGGTAGCTTCCAAGGCTCTGGCACAGCTCTGGGAAGTATGCAATGGGGCAGAAGGGCGAAAATTGGATTGAAATCAGCTTGCCAAGACGTGGACATATGAAGATGAAGCTGAACGACTTGAAGGAATGGGGAGAATAATGGAAATATGATGGGATCACTGGAGGAAATAATACGAAATAGATATTCATGAATGAAAACGTATCTATAATATATATTTACTCAAATAAATATATATATATACATACATACATATATAAATATTTACTCAAATCCATATGATGCTTATATGATTCTAATATATAGATCTATAATATATAGAGCATATGCTATCTATATTTATATATCATCTGGTTTGAAATTTACAAATAATTTTATTTTTTATTTTTTTTTTAATATATACAGATATCAAATGTATATTATATGGTATATTTTTTATCATATATATATAATGTATAATACATAGACCATCTAGCTTGTGATATATAGATTTATATATGATGTGATTTGAAGTCGATGCATAATTGTATAAGATTATTATGGTAAAAGTCTTTTATGTATATTATAATATTAGAAACAGGGGCAGAAGAGAGAGAGAGAGGGAGAGGGAGCGAGAAAGAGAGAGGGAGAGAGAGAGAGGGAGAGAGAGAGAGACAGGGAGGGAGATAGACAGAGGGAGGGAGAGAGGGAGTGAGATAAAGGGGGAGAGATTTCTCTCTCTCTATATATATAGAAAGAGATATATATATATAAAGAGAGAGATAAATAATGTTTAACGGTTTATACTCCTTAATTGATTCTAATTCCTTTTTTTTATTATTTATGCAAACAAAGACGATGAAGAAGCAGAAAAAAACAATTGCTTTAGCTTTTTGGCAAATCAATTGCAGATGGAACGCTTGCCAATTACAGCAGGTAGGCAAAATAAAGAGAGAAAGTGAGAGAGACAGAGAGAGAGGGAGAGAGTGAGAGAGACAGAGAGAGAGAGAGAGATAGAGATATTAAAAACTGATCTCACACCGTTTTTAACTATTTCCGATGTGACGACGCTGCTACCGCTGCCGCTGCCGCTACCGCTGTCGACGTCGACGTCGCTGCTGCTGTCTCTCCCACGACTCGGCGTGCTTCGGCCCCTACAATATTGACATTGTCATTAATGCGCTTTATTAAGCTGCGGCGGCGACAGCGGCGGCAAATTCGAAAGTAATTTGTGCTGCTGTTGTTGTTGTTGTTGTTGTTGTTGTCGCTTATGTTTGGGCCAAAGACAAAAAAGCTTTTAATTTAAGACGGATGCGACGGCCACGGCGGACAAACGTGTGGAAAATGGCAACGGCGACGGCAGTGCGGCGGCGGCTTTTAGTTCTTTTGCGCTGCGGCCCGACCAAGTGATAAGGGGTTAAGTAAAAATTTTTTCAAATAAAAAAAAGGAAAAAACAAAAAACAAAAAAAAAAACCAAAAAAAAACCACGAAAAAAAACACCAAAAAAAAAAGTTAAAATCAAAAACGAAGAAGCTGAAGCTGAAGCAGAAGCAGAAGAAAAAGCAGAACATTTATCGCTGCCCTTGCCATCATTGTTGCCGCCAAGTTGTGCTCCTTGCCGCCGCGTTGCAATCTCATGGATATGCATAGAGTGCTAAGCTCAACAACAGTGCCACAGAGCGGGACGGCGGGTGGACGGGGACACGTTGGGGGCAAACGGGGCAGACAGACAGATGTATGTATGCTATGCAGCAGTTGTTGCTATATAAGAAATTCTTTTATTCCATGCCAAAGGCCCCGCCGAGTGGTGGAGCAACAGCAGCAGCGGATGGGAGCGATGGATTCGAACCAAAATAAATGCGCAATGCATACAAGGAGCGTACAGCGCGCCCGAGAGTTGAGAGCCGGAGAGCCGCTCGCAACAACGTGACATTCCTTAAATTATTTTCTGTGCTCAAGAAAACATTAAAAAATATTTTTATCTTGTGCAGAAACGCAGCAGCAACAACAGCAGCAACAACAGCAGCAACATCAGCATCAACATCAACATCAGCAGCAACTTTGCTGGGAAGAATCCTTTTTTAAAAAGTTGCCACAGCTTCGACTGCATCTGCCACAACATCAGCCTTCACGTTCGCTCGTCGACGGTTTTTTTTTTCCTTCTTCTTTACGCGGTCGGAGCCAAAAGAAAAGAGTAACACGGAAAAAATGCGACTCTCATTAATTTGTGGAAAATTGATTTTGTAACAAGCAGATAAAACAAGAACAGCCATCAACCAGCCCCAACAACGGCAGCGATGCGCAGGCGACGGTA
Organism: Drosophila mayaguana; assembly: GCA_037075325.1. Taxonomy (NCBI): domain Eukaryota; kingdom Metazoa; phylum Arthropoda; class Insecta; order Diptera; family Drosophilidae; genus Drosophila; species Drosophila mayaguana. The sequence continues at coordinate 2,418,395 of JBAMCG010000077.1, forward strand.
AAATAACAAATACTTTCATTTGGGTGAAAAGAAAATGAATGAAAACACAAATTTCAGTGCAAGTTATAATATCATAATAAGGTATAAATATATTAAATAATACTAAGTAAGTTATAGTATAATAATAATGTATATATATTTAATAATATAGTATTACTAGTACTTCTTTAGCCGCCCGAAATGCATGAAGTTTCAGTTGAAATAGATGCGAACTGCTGGAAACCAAAACTGATAACAAGAGCCCTTAAAAACATTCGACATTCTGCTATCGTTATCTTCATTAATATAATTATTTCTATCATAATTATCATTATCATTGGCAATATTATATATTATAAGCATATTTAGTTTATATTATTTTATTGCTATTATATTTATATTTAGAATCATCATATATTTCATTATCATTGTCATTGTCATTGTCATTGTCATTGTCATTGTCATTGTCATTGTCATTGTCATTGTCATTGTCATTGTCATTGTCATTGTCATTGTCATTGTCATTGTCATTGTCATTGTCATTGTCATTGTCATTGTCATTGTCATTGTCATTGTCATTGTCATTGTCATTGTCATTGTCATTGTCATTGTCATTGTCATTGTCATTGTCATTGTCATTGTCATTGTCATTGTCATTGTCATTGTCATTGTCATTGTCATTGTCATTGTCATTGTCATTGTCATTGTCATTGTCATTGTCATTGTCATTGTCATTGTCATTGTCATTGTCATTGTCATTGTCATTGTCATTGTCATTGTCATTGTCATTGTCATTGTCATTGTCATTGTCATTGTCATTGTCATTGTCATTGTCATTGTCATTGTCATTGTCATTGTCATTGTCATTGTCATTGTCATTGTCATTGTCATTGTCATTGTCATTGTCATTGTCATTGTCATTGTCATTGTCATTGTCATTGTCATTGTCATTGTCATTGTCATTGTCATTGTCATTGTCATTGTCATTGTCAATATCCATATATACATAGCAACAGGAATTGGAGTCAATTTGCTTACTTGCCTTATTCAGGCTTAAGTAACTTAACATTTCAATAAAGCTTCAAATAAAATGCCTGCGAATATAGTAAAATGAATAGGTTAGGCTTCAATTAAGGTCAATTCAATTACAGTCCTCAAAATCCATTCCATATTCAAGGAAAGTTTCTATGAAATAAATTCAGCAAGCGAAATGCTTTTGCAGCAGATTGAAAATGAATTTAAGGGATTGGTGAAGGTTGAATTGAAGTGATAAATAAATAAAGCTGCAGAGATTTTGAGCAAAAATGCAACTGTGAAATTTATGGTATGAAACGAAAATACTTTTAGAATACGCCGATGGCCGTTGGCTAGGAAGTAGTGGGAGCTGGGATGTGGGATGTGGGGTAAATGGTTTATTTGTTTTGTGGAAAGACTAGCGATGTTAAGCAAAGAAATGCTGACAAGTTGCCCCTCCATCCGGATGCTGAATGCGGGGCTAAATGATAACAATCACAATTTCTAGGCCGGGACAGGGACCGAAACGGAGACGGAGGCCGGGACCAGAGACAAAGGCAAAAGCTACGCGTAGAGGCAGCAAAGCGACAAAATGCGCCCCTTCGCGGCATACTTGGATTTTTAGTTATAAAAACAAATCGAAACAAAACAAAAAAAAAAAAAGTTTATATATATATAAGAGAGTGAAAAAGGCGGCGGCCAAGCATTAAATAAAAACAAATACCAAAATGAGGAGCGGGCGAGGCAGAGGCCGCTTCACATTTTGAAGTTCCAGAGCTCCGAACTGGACGGTGCGAAGACAGTCAAAGGGCGATGCACAGCTTTTTTGCAAATGACGGCGTTGCGGCGGTACGGGCTAACAGAAGCCAAGGGGGAGATCGGCAGAGGGAGCGGTGGTGGTGCGGAATGGGGGGGATGTGTGTGTGTGTGTGTGTGTGTGAGCTGATTAGGGGAGGGGCAACTGACACTGATAGGGTAAGAGGGGAGCCGGCTTTGGCTTTGGGCCATTATAACATTGGCCGCAGTACGTCGTCGGCAGGCGGCAAAAATAGCCAAAGCCAACATGGCGGATGTTGCATGGAATTTATTTTTACTTTAAAGTAAAGAATTTTTTGAATTCCTGAACGTTGAAAAATGTTGAAAACGACAAAACAAAGTATGCACGAGTGTGCATAAGAGCGTGCGTGTGTGTGTGTGTGTGTGAGTGCGAGTGTGTGTGTGTGTGTGTGTGTATAAAATACTTGCAAGACATCAGCGCCTGGAGGGGACAGATACAGCTACAACTACAGCTACAGCTATAGCTATAGCTACAGCTATAGAGCTACAGATACAGATACAGATACAGATACAGATACAGATACAGATACAGATACAGATACTACGTGCGACCGGCCGGCAATTCAACTGAAATGACAGAACAGCTGACAACAAAAGAGGGGACATACACACGCGCAGGGGGAGAGAGAGAGAGGGAGGGGAGGGGCAGGCCGAGGTAATGAACAGCAACGAGCGCTTAAGGACGCTGGGATCCCGATATCAAATATCAAAGAAATGTGGCCAAGATTTTTGTTTTTGTTGTTGTTTTTTTTGCCGATCGGCAGAAGCTGTTGCCAAGCATCTGAGATTTGTCCGTCCGGCTGTCCGTCTGTTGTTAGCATGGCGAGAGTATTAAGCTAAACCTTTAGTCAATGCGATCGGTTTCAGTTGCAAATACATATCAAGCATATATACATATATATATATATAGCCCTGAAGGCTGCGGCCCACATGCTCTCACAACCTGCTCAATACCATGGGAAACAGCAGTTGTTGCTGCTGTTGTTGTTGTTGCTGCTGTTGCAGTTGCAGCAAGTGCATCATCACATGGCCGTCTTTTGGGGGCGGTGCCGATGTCGCATATGCTTAATTCAACGATGCGTTAAGTCTTCGTCGACTCTGTCCTTAGTCAACAGCGATATGGCTTGGAATGGATATATAGACAGATGTACACATGTGTAGATAAGTAGAAAAGCTGCTAAATAGATATATGGATATGGATATACATGTTAAGATATCGATGTACATTGAGGTATAATGGATATACATCCAGCGACAAAAAAAAAAAAGAGCCGCACTCTGAATTTTTTGGAATCGGTATTTCTTTGATCAGGTAGTCCGCTAAATCTCAATGTATTCGTAATTTTTTAATTTGATATGTGAATTGATCAATTTTTAATAATATTTAATAAATATTTTATTTATTTAACTACAATCCAATTAGAATTTTTTTTTTTGCTGAAATCCCTGCAAATCAACAATTTTTCGGAGAATTAGAAAGAAATGCATATCTATGTATAAATATTTTATACACTATTAAGGCTAGCGTTCGAAACCTTTTTTTTCGCTTCAACTCTATGTTATTCTTTTTAAAATACAATTAAGTTGCACTTCATTTCATCATATATTTTATTAAATATTTTGAAAAAAATCTTACGAAAAACGTTGCTGAAAATGCGGATGCGGATCAGAAGGGCGCTAAATAGGGAATATCTTAGACAGAGCTACCAAGTTTTTTGCATGCCACAAGAGAGATCTTTAATGGGGGGAATAAAATATTCGAAGAAGATATATAGCATTATCTTTCTAGAAAAAATCAAAGGTTGCGGCCTAGTTGAATTTTCAACTACTTGAAAAAACACTTACATATATATTTATATTATATTTTATTATATATTTCCTGGAAATATTATATTTCCTGGAAATATACCTATATAAACAAAAATTCAACAATAATAGGAGCGACAAATAGACAAAGCACATAGAGAAATGGTATAGTATTCAAATTTATTGAATTTCAAAAAGAATAAACTAAAGTCAAAATGTTTTAAAGGATTTAGTCCTAAATATATAAACAATATATATGTATAAAACAAGTAAGGAAGCTCTAGTCGAGACTGCTCGACTAGGAGATACCCTGATCCCTACAAAGAGCTATTCACGCACGCATAAGCACGCGCTCTGCTAACTGCGCAGTAAGCAGCGACTGCGCTTGGGCTGCGCTGCAGTGTGGGCAATACTATGAGAATTTTGTTGCTGAATAATTTCTCCTGTAATAGGACTATCTTCATGAAACTTTCAGAATGTCATCACAATGTGCAAATGTGTGTACATTCCAAAGCACAAGTCTCTAGTACTTAAAATACGTTTTTTGCAAATTGGGGGCGAAGGGGGCGTGGTATCCAAAATCTGTAAATGACAAAATCTGCGTATTGATCAGATGTATATACACACCAAATCTGAAGTCTCCAGGTCTAAAAATATTGAAATTACGGTGAATAAACAAAATCAATTTATCGATTATTCGCGATAAAAAAGTAATCGGACGAGTTATCGAAAAAAAAAGATAAACTTGTACTGCGTATGGTATACATGAGTATGCATACAAAATTTGAAGTCTCTAGCTCTTATATCTTCTTAGATCTAGGCGTTCATACGGACGGACGGACGGACGGACGGACAGACGGACAGGGCTATATCGACTCAGCTCGTCGCCCTGATCAAGAATATATATACTTTATGGGGTCTGCCACGCCTCCTTCTGCCTGTTACATACTTTTCACAAAACCATTATACCCTGATTTCCCATTTTTAATGGGATCAGGGTATAAAAATATCCTAATGGATAGTGATGAATATTCTAATGAATAAATAAATTATCCGTAAGACGATTTAAAACTTCATTTCTATATTTCAATTTCAGTTTTATAGAGAATAAAAATGTCTTTATATCAACCTATTTAATATCCATGATTATATTATAATCTAGATCAACAAGTTTGCCAGTTTAACTCTAGCAAAGTCTAAGAACACTCCGACAACTCTTTGATATTGAGTAACCTCAGTCAAGGGAATTTCTAGGGACAACTCTCCATGCATTTGCTCTACTTTTAAGTAAACGAAACTTCCTATCTATAAATATCTCTTGCGCTATCTCTATTTCTCTATCTACAATATACATATATAAAGAAAGAAGAAGGAATAGAACGCGCTTAGTAGTATAGTTCATATCTGTGAACTAATTTATAGAATTTATTTCAAATGCACTTTGTCAGCCTAGGCAAAGTCATTGAGCTTTTGCCGGTTGGCCGATAAAGTTGCTGGACAATCGACCTTCACGAAAGCACTTTCAGTGGCAAATATAAACAAACGGGGCTCAGATAGTAAGATTACGAGTGCTCGGACTCGTTTTCGTAGTCGTACATGATGCATGAATGTTATGATAATAATAATAATAAAAATTAAAACTAAAGCAAAAAAGGTTATGCGAGAACCTCGCTGAGTTGGCGAGACGTTGATGTGTTTGTGGTTCGATCGTTTGATCAATTTACGATCCGCTTCGATCAGATGTTATTCAAAACTGTCAACGGATCAGTTTGACAATAATGTGCGTGCAAGTGTGTGTATGTGTGTGTGTGCGTTTCAAATGAAGTGCAACTGAAAGCATTCTCAATTCCATCCGAAACTAACCGCAAACAAAGCATGTTTTGATTGCGATTTGAATTTGGCAAACTCTTGGGATTCGGATTCATGTTGCCATATGTAAACAGCTGGCCGCATAGTTAAATATCTTTTATAGACAATCGGGAATCTGAGTGGAAGTAAACTGTAACTTAAATACGAAATTCAAAGTAAAAATAAATTTTGATAGAATTTATACATTAGACGCAGCTGTTACTTGGCTCGCTCCAGGGAATTTCCAGCGAGAAAAACAGACAGAGATAGATAGAGAGAGAGAGCCATACATAGCTATAGATAGAGATATACGTACGTACAATTGTCTGTATGCCTCGACATCGACTAGTGTTAAGTACGTTTTCGGAAACCCCGCAAGTAGCTGCCACACGGCGAGGCAGTCAGGCAAATTATTGCTAAAGAATTAACTAAGAAATAAGAACTAAGTACATTCGCTTGGGTCTTAAGTGGCAAAAGCATTTCATTGGACTTGGCCCTATAACCCAAAATTACTTAGCCACTGGCCAGTTCGCTCTCTCTGTCTCTGCCTCTGTCTCTGTCTGTAACATAGATCTTACATAATATACAAGCAATTTGTTAAACAAATTCAATTAGGTTTTTGCTGCTGCCTGCGTTTGTGTCGCTCGGTCTCAAGTAATTTGCAAAAGAAAGAAAACTCAAATGCACAGCTAAAGCTGCCAAAGACTCACTGACTGACTGACTGACTGACTGAGTGAGTGATTGGCTGATTGACTGATTTGACAATAAGGCAGTTGACAGTCTGATTGGACTTAGCGCCGTCGCTTCAGCTTCTGATTAGCCTGGCAATTCGATGACGCGCATGTCTCAACTGTAAGCAAATACAATCGCAATTAATTACAGACACACACACACACACACATGCATACACACGCACACACAGAGATATGCTCATTTTCACATTTCCCAACACGGCAGCAACATCATAAAATATCAAAATCGATTAACGGCGCGTGGCGCCAACTGTTTCTGTTTCACTACAAACGGACCAAAAAAAAAACCAAAACCAAAACCTAAAGCCCAATTCCCAAACCCCAAACCCCACTTCGCCCACGCTCCAGCAACACAACTGGAAACCTCAACCGACTCGTCATCATCATCAGCTTCATCATCATCATCATCATCGGCGTCGCATTGCCAGCGGCGACTTTTTACAAGTGCAAAACTAATTATCCGAACCGAACGAAGCAGAGCTCCATGAATAATACTGATAAAGCCAGCTGGCGGCTAAGCTGAGTGGGCGTTGGAGGTGTGTGGGGCTGTTTGGGGCTTTGGGGAGGCGAGTGCCTGCAGAAGTTTTCAATTTCCTATACAAATACAAATCGCTTGAGCTGGGCAAGTAGTCAAGCCCCCTCGCACGCACACACACACACACACACACATACACTCTCTCTCCCCCTCTCCCTCTATCTCTCTCTCTCTCTCTCTCTTTCCCCCTCCCTCTCTACACACACTCTCACACTCTTTCTTCCTTGGCGACAAATTTGTTTTAACGATCTCGCGCGATCTTTGTATGTGACGCATGAAAATGCTTTAAATGAAAATCTGTTTTCAACAGAAACTTCATCAAAATATCATATATCCCTAACACACACACACACACACACACACACAGGCGCTTGTATAACTTTCATTCATTATTGTTCAATTTGAAGCTTTTACTAGTCGAACATATCGCATTACCCATTACAAGGAAAATTTAAAATAAATTCGTCGATCATGAGTTATATTCAATGCAAATCATTTATGTGTTTAGATATATATATATATATATATAGTATGTTTGCATATATGTACATATATATACTTCGAACTGATCCACTAGACTATACTATATACCCATTTATACAGTATATTGTGCATATAGTAGTCATAGATAGATGGAATTTGATCGTTTAGCTCCAATTCGATTTCATTTAGGATATTAACTTTCATAGAAAACAGTTCTCCTTCTATAACAGACAGCTGGGGGCGTGCCAGCTTCATCGAAACAGAGTGAGATGGTCTCCTCATATAACATCCATTCCATTTGTTCGTCTGAATCAGAGAATCTGGCGAGCTACAAACATTAAGGGCTTGCAATTTTAGAATATACCATAACCGGATAGAAATGCTGATCATATGCCAATATAAGCTTAGATAAATATATCTCATGTATCGTATGAGTTACCGATAAAAAACTGTATTGGGTTCTCTTTCAGCAGAACTTTGATTCGCATAGAAACAACATTTAATCTAAGGGTATAAAATTTACCTAAGAAGAATACGTGGATTATGAAGATTTCGAATTTTGGATATATCTAAAATCACACGAAAATAGCAAACGAAAATGGATACTTCAAATAGTAGGAACTTGCATACATTAAGAAGTCATTGGAAACGATTTGAGCATTTTAAAGAGCTGAAATATTTAGAAACAAAATTATTCAATAAATAATCTTTCTCTCTATCGCTCACTCTTTCTCTCTCTCTCTTGACTTGAATATATGAGAATTTATTTCACATTTTTTAACTCTGATATAAATCATATAATATAATAAGAGAAAACTTCTATTTAGATTCAAAATGGAATGAAAAAATAATTTTTTATTACTTTGAAAAGCTGTGAAAAATCGTTTAGTGGAATGATAAGTGTTAACCCATATATACATATACATATGTAACTATACGTACATACATATATTGCAGATTTCATAAACACACAAATTTAGAAAGACAAGAAAAAGTGTGCGCAAAAATTGAATATTCAGCAAAATTTCGGTTAACTTAATTACTGAAATAAATATACAAAAAATATTTAATTGCATTTCATAATAATTTGATTAATTTGAGACTGCTGTGAAACATGAAGATATATACTGAATATATACATATGTATATATATATATATATACATATATTGTCTGCCATAGTTAGAAATGTAAACTTTTAATTTAGTTTTGAAGAAACAGAACTCAAAGTCAAGATGCACTTCCTTATCTGTTGCATCTGGCAAATGATATGATGGGAAATGATTTGACATGAGCAAGGGCCAGAGACTCTATCTAGCCAGTCCAAGCCTTGACGATGTTCCAATTTTAGAAGACTAGACATAACCATGGATATCTTATTTAATCTTCAGTTTTGAGATAACTACAATATTTACGTTACTTTATTAGCTTTGGGCTCTAAGGGGCCGGGCGTCTTTTATGATATGACTATGTCAATATGTTAGCTGCATAATTAAGTTCATGCACAGAGAGAGAGAGAGAGAGAGAGAAAGAGAGAGAGAGAGAGAGAGAGAGAGAGAGCGAGAGAGAGAGAGAGAGAGAGAAAGAGAGAGAGAGAGTTAAGAGCCCAATGAAATTCAAGGAAGAATTTTCTAGTGAAAAGCACTAAAACAAAAAAGACTTTGTATAAAATACTCAATGAATCACTTGTTCATCGTTTTACATCATGAAGATTTAGTAGATCTGATGGGTTCATAATAAAGAAAACTATACTGAAATACATATACATGTGTATATAAACTCAAAAATTGAGGCATATATATGAAATATGGCAACGCCAAAGTAATATTTCTTTGCCAACTGATAATAAAAAAAATATGATTTTTGTTGCAAGTTTAGATAGGACTGGAAGCAACAAAAGAGGTAAAACATATATGGGGTTCTCGCATAATACGTAATGCTTATGTACTAGTATATAATCTCACTTTGAGCTTGAGATTGATTGCGATTATCAATAAAAAAAATAAAGAAATGGCAACGCCAAAGCCATATTATTTGCCTACTGATAATATTAAATATGATTTCCTTGGCAAGCTAAATAAGAAGTTGCTCTATCTGGCAACGCCATTGCCACTAAAGTCCTTAAACACGCAGCATACAGAAAAAACTGTTGTCATTCTAATTAGAAATCCAATTGGAATTAAACGATAAACTCCATAATTTTAAACGAATATTTGATAATAAAATCAAAATTCATTCAGATTGTAATTTTTAGAATATATGGTAATATCATATACAAAGTTTTGACCAATGTATACTTAAATAGTTTATGGTTATTATGAAAGTTAAGACAGTTGAGATTCTAATTAGAACTCCAACTAGAATTAAAACAATCAGCAATATGTACATAAAATCAAATCCCATGCAAAATATTTAGCATTTAAGATATTTAAGATATATGGCAACGCCACAGTTTTTATTTTCAGCAAACTGATAAGCTCGCTGCATTCAAGAAAATTTTGGTTCTATTGGAGCGCGAATTACGCATCTGCCCTATGAATGAGCCAAGCTCAATCTGAAGCTGATGATGGATCGTGCTTTCGTATTCATAAGTCTTTATACACATACATCTATATAGATAGAGATTATCATAATTTTTATTTATTTGCTCATTGTGTTTGTGGCTTTTCATTTAACTTGTTTGTTGTTTTATTAATTTCTTTTTATTTATTTATTTTGTTTTTGTCTGATAAGAATGGCCACGCATCAGATTAAGCTGGCGATAGCTGGCGCTGATGTAATGCGATATGCCCGTCGTATATGAATCATCCGACGGCTTTCTGATTAGCAATATATATATATATATATATATATATATTTTTTTTTTTTTTTTTTTTTTTTTTTTTTTTTGAGCTGGCTTTGGGCTGATGAGAGCCACAGCCACATAAAATTGAACTTGAATTGAAATAAAACTTAATGAATTTTCTTCACTTACTTTTGTATAGAAATTTTGAATAATCACAATCCATGTTGCTGTTGTTGTTGCTGTTGCAGATGTTGTTGTTGTTGTTGTTGCTGCTGCTTCTGCTGTTGCTGCTTCTTGTTGGTTTGTTGGTTTTGCTTGTTGAATGTCTAATGCTGTTGTTGTGGTTGTTGTCGTTGTTGTTGTTGTTGCGCTGACATGAAGCTGCCGTTAGAGTTGCTGAATTGATGCGACGTCGTTGTTGTTGTTGTTGTTGTTGTTGCTTTGCTTGGATTTGATTGATTCACAACTGCTGCATTCGCAATGCTTTTCGCTTTTGCGCCATTCACTTGACAACAATTACGAACAACAAAAAAAAAACGTAAAAAAAAGTAACACACACACGCACACACACAGAGAAAGAGAAATAAATAAATAAATAAATATGAAATGCCGCTAGGAGGAGGCGGGGTGGGCGGGCCGCTTGGTTCTTAGCTCGTTGAGGGCCGGGTTTCGAAAATTGCAGCGTTGACACGAAAATTTGAAGATTGCCGCCGGCGGCGGTGTAAGAAAAACTGAAATTCGAATTTCGAGTTCGAGTTCGAAGCTCGAGCAACCTTCTGCTGCTGCTGCTGCTGCTGCTGCTGCTCTGCCGCTGCCTGTGTTTTGTTGTTTATTTTGTTCTTCTTTTTATTGACACTTGATGGGCGCTGCTGCTGCTGCTGCCATGTGTTTGTTGTTGCTGTTGCTACGGTTGTTGCTGTTGCTGTTGCTTTTGCTGTTGTCGAATTTTGTTATTGTTGCAATTTAATGCCACTTTACAAGCATGTATAACATTGTGAGTTTTTGGTGGCTGTTGCTCGCTGCTCTTGTTGTTGTTGTTGTTGTTGTTATTGTTGTAGGTTTTCGCTTTTATTTTGCTTTCATTTACACAGCGAGCTAGCTGCTGCAGGTGTTGGTATGTAAAGCTCACACACACACACATACACACTAATACACGGACGAGCACATGCTTGTGCTTGTGACAGTTGCATATTCTTTGGTTAACTGTCGCCGCCGCAGCACAAATTCTAGTTGTACTGCTGCTGCTGCTGCTGCTGCTGCTGCTGCTGCCGCTGCTGCTGCTGCTTCGCCTTCTTCTTCTTCGTCTTCGTGTTCTTTAATTTGCCGTAAGCATTTCTAGCTTTTCTCTTTTTTATCTCCACTAGATTTGGGAGTCGCTGTCGCTGCCGTCGCCTGCTTTGCGGCGTTCTTCCGCCTAACTGTTTCTTTTTTTGGGCGCGCCTTTTGCTTGACTTTAACCAAATCGAAATTTGAACAACATGTGTTAAGCTTTGATTATTATGATTGTTCTTGTTGTTGTTGTTCTAGTCGTTGTTGTTGTACTTCTTGTTGCGACGCCTCTTATACGGAGCGAGAAAAAGGCGCGCAATCTGCGGACGCTGCTGCTGCTGCTGCTGTTGCTGCTGGTCGTATTGTCGCCGTTGTTGTTTGGTGCAACAGTTGCGCCGCCTTTAACCGCAAACAACAGTCACTGGGCGCAACACACACCCACGCGCACTACAACAACACAAATTTATGCACATCAAAAAAAAAAAAACTGTCGTACAACAAATTGGTTTTTGGTCACACACAACGAAACAAAAAAAAAAAAACAACAACAAAAATTGGTATAAGAACTTGTCATAGAGCACCAGGAAAAAAACACACGCACACACGTACGCAGCACACAATTACACGTACATACCTAAGTTAGTGTGTGTGTGTGTATATGTAATTATAATTCGGTTATTTGCGCTGCTGCTGCTGCTGCCGCCGTCGCCGTTGCGAATTTAACTTAATTTCTTTTGCTATACTTTATTGTAGTTCTGTTGCTATTGTGGGTCCGTGTGTCCGTTTATGTGTGTGTGTATGTTTAGCCTAACGGCAGTTGGCGGCACGCGCTGACCAATATTTAAGTTTATTTTTTGATGTTTCAAAACTTTTTTTTTATGTATCTTAACAGATGATTCTGATTGGGATGCGGTATCGTATAAGGCTACCCTTTCGGCATTTTTCTTAAACGTTTTTCTTATACGCGCCGCTCAATGCTCCGGGCCGGAGAGTCAAAGACCAAATGTGCTTTTAATGTAGACACAAACACTGATACACTCGGTCACACACATAGATGATATATTTCTATACATATAAGTATATTTATTTATATACATACATACACATATATATACACACGCATGTACGTTAAAAGAAATTTTCTATAGGTATTGTCTAAGCGTATTTGGCTATTTGATTAAAATTTGTTAACTACGTGCTGCGCTTGCTTTCGCATACAAAATGTGACGCCAACACAACCGACGGTATAAACAAAACTACCAATACGAAATTAGCTCAAAATGTATTTCAGGCAAAAATTAAAACAGCAAAAGCGCTCATTGCGCGCGAGTGAGCCGTGCAGCAAAACTGCCAACCTACCCATACACGCATACAAGCATGAACACAAACACAGTCACACACACGCACATAGAGAGACAAACACAGAGCTAGCGTACGAACCATACCCGAGGACCGAGCCCCAACAGTTTGTTGGATACGCGCGCGAAACATACACACATACACAGACGCTGTATATGTATATATAGCAAATTTACTCACCGAGTTGGTCCGCCGCCACCAGCTGAATGGAGTACATGCCGAGAGCGAAATACGAGTGTGAGCGAGGGAGCGCAGACTGTAAGTTAGAGCGAGAGATGGCGTTCGAGAGAATTCTGCCGCTGTGTGTACAGTATGGGAGTGAGCGAGTAGAGTGCGCACAGCGCATGAATCAGCTTCCGCTGTTGTTGTTCCCTGTTGTTGTTGTCGTTCTTCTTGTTCTGGTTAGCTTGCGAACTGAGTTTCGCTCAAGCACGTGTTGTTGCTGGCTCTCCTACAGTTGAGTGCTTTCAGTGAGGCACCCGTATAAGAGACACCACTGAGCGCACTTGCTGAGGCCCAATGCTCAAAACCTACGCAAATGTGTAAGTGTGTGCACAAGAAGGTTTATGCGCTGGACGAATTTGCGACAAGTTTGTGTAGTTTTTGTGTTTAACAACAAGTATTTTAAAATAACGATACATTTTTTATTGATGATTTAATATGGAATGAAAAAATAAAAAATTGATGGATTCTGTAGCGTGTATGTATACATGTGTGAATGTACTGATACATTTTTATGGGTAATTGAGTATGGAAATAACGAAAATTAAAATATGTATAAGTAAATAATAACAAATAATATTAAGAAGAGGTATTAATTTTACATAAATTCAAAATTTGGTTATTAATCATTTATTATCTATATTCATGTATTTATACACCTACAATGAATAGTCTACTATGAATAAATAATATATAATATATTTCAATTTCACACAGCTACGCACAAACACATACACATAAAATCGCACTTGCATTTATGTGTGTTGACTACATCTTTATTAAATTATATATTATTTAATATTATATTCAATATATTATTTAATATTAAATTCCTCATCAATAAAAATATTAATAATTAACTATATTACGATAATCTTGTAACACAGTGTAAGCGACATGTCTTTACCGAAAATCACTCAGCCTCCACTTATTTCAATTGAGTGTTTGAGCAGAAAAGAGGGAGAGAGAGAGTAAGAGCGAAAGAGCTGTAAGAAACGAGTGCGTTTGCACGTGTCTCTGTGTGTGTGGGCAGCTCCTGCAAGATACTTGTGTGCCGATTGCCAGGCTCTCTCAGCGCAGCACTTAACATAAATCATTTTTTTCTGCTTTCTGTTTTCTGCGTGTGTGTGTGAGTTTTTTTTTTTTTTTGTTTTATTTTTTGCTTTATTTTTCTATTTTGGTTCTATCACTTCATATTTTGGCGCCGGTTCTGACCCAAACTTTGACTTTCGTACAATGCCAACAATAAATGAGGAGAAGTTATATTTAGTAGTAGTAGTAATTTATCTACATACATATATGTACATATACTACCCATATGTAGATAAATTCTAAATATAAATATTAATTATCTTAAATATGTATGTGAAATAAGTATTGTCCCTTCTGCTTTGTATAAAGTATGATTATTGAATTAAACTCAAAGTGCAGAGTATAAAAGTAAATATTTAGGCTATGCTATGCGATTCTCAAGTTATCAACATACATAAATGGGCTTAACGTTCTCTAAATATCGGGTCAATTAACAAATGTAAGAAATCTTATTCTTTGTTATGGATGTATGTTTATAGTGTGTATATACATACATATGTAGTTACATATGTATGTGTGTACGTGCGTGCGTGTGTACATGTTGCAGCATGTATGAAATTAGCGTTTGTTGAACCCCATAAAATTGTCACTGGGCACAGGCACTTAAAATGCACGCCTCCAATGCATTAATTGCCATAAATTGAACCAAATACACACACACGCACACATGCACGCACACAACATATATATGCATACATTGCGCCTAGTGGGGTGCATAATGCGATCTGCGTTTTTGAAACACCATAAGCCAATAGGCAAATGTGAGTGGCACTATGTGGCTTGTTGTTGCAGTTGTTGCTGTTGTTGTTGTGGTTGTGGTTGTTGCTTGCTCGGGATCAGTGTGTTTGAGCATTGAACATTGTTGCGCATATTGGCAAAGTTTTGTAATTTGCCGCCATCGCTTTACATGTTGCTGGGTCGCTCACAAAACAGCTGATTGTTGCGCTTTTTCACTCGGCGCGCGAGCGAGATAGCAACAGCGAGCTGCACTCAATGAGCACAGTGCGTGTGGGTGTGTGGGTGGGTTGCCGCGAGTGCAAAGGAAAGGATGAGAGTCTTCATCGAAAACGCAAAGAAAAACATCAAGTTATGAAATGTCCATAATATTGTGGGCACACACACACACACATACACACGCACGCACACATGTAAATCAAGATGGTCGCTCAAAGAGCGCTCTCAACGGCTCGATGATGTGGTACACCCCACGGGGGTTGGGATTATGTCGCACAGAGCGCGCGCCTCGGCAATTCAGCTTCGTGTCTTCTATTTTTTTTTTAACGACGCCAACTGCGCACGTCGCCTTCGCCTTCGCCGTCGTCTTTCTTCTTGAGCTCTTGAGCGATTTAACGGCAATCGACTTGACAGTTGTAACTCATTGTCTGCCACTGCCTCTGCTGCCGCTGTCGCTGACTCTTGCTTGACCCAGCCCGCCCACACTGCCCACTGCACACACACACACGCACACGCACACATGAGTGCATATGCGCATGCATGTATAATCGCGCACAGTGGGGCGAAATGGCAAATGGCAAATCGAATGCGCTTGCTGATTTGTTCTCGAAGGGTTTAATGTAATTTATTTTTACCTTTGTTTTTCTTCTCATTTCATTTAATTTGTATTTGATTTTGGGCACTAAAAATAATTTTGTACTTCACGCGTGTAAGGGGCAAAACATCATTAGACATTAAGGCTAGTGTGTTGAAAGTGAACAAAACAGCTCAGCATGTGTGCAGAGACGGTCGCGATGTCGATGTCCACGTCTATGTTGATGTCGATGGCTATGTCTATGTCTATGTCTATGGCTATGTCTATGTCGATCCGCAGTCAGTCTGTCTATATATAAACGCAACACAAGACAAGACAAGACAACATGAAAACGAATAAAATACGAGTACAAAATTCAAGATGAGATATACAGATACATGCACAGATCTACATATGTATGTATGTATGTACATATGCACACATACATATTTCATTGTACATACATACGCACATAGAGGAACTCATACTAGGCAACATCAGGAAAAGTCTAGCCAAAAAAGACTTTCGCATTTCAATGAACGCGATTCATTCATTTCTATTTACACATTTCTTGTAACGTATTTACCAAATATGTATGTATGTATGTATGCGTGTCTATGTATGTTTATATATTTGTATGTGTGTGTACACGATTTGCGTATATATTTGACCTTACATTATAATTCATTTGGCTGTGAATAATTTTGGTTCTGGCAACTTAAATCCAAATTTTGGAAATCAAATCAGATATAATGCGCAGATCAGAGAGTTGTCTTTCTCTTTCTCTCTCGCGAAAGAGAGTAAGACAGGGAGAGAGAGTGTGGAAGAGCGAAAGAAAGAGAGCGACAGAGAGAGAGACACAGAGAGAGAGAGAGAAACAGAGAGAGAGAGCGACAGAGAAAGAGAGTGACACAGATTGAGAGAGAGAGAGAGAAAGATAGATAGAGAGGGGGAAAGGGACACAGAGCGTGAGAGAGTGAACGGGAGATAAAGAGAGGGAAACAAACACAGAGTGTGAGAGAGAAAAAGTGAGACAAAGCTGGAATAAAAGTAGATGAGGAGAGAGAGTGCGAGACAGAGAAAGCGAGGAAAGTGACATAGAGAGAGAAAAAAGGCAGAGAGAGTAAATCTCTTTCTCTCTGTGATACACTATCATATGTACTTAAAATGGACTCCCTAAACCTATTTTTAGACTCTTGAAGTTAAATGATTTCTTCGGTTTATTGCACGTTTCATATAGCTTTCCGTCTGAAAATCGTATATAGTTTTCTTCTTCTTATATACTCGTTAATACATTCACTTTCATAAAGAGCTCACATTTTTAGTGACGCACCCTTTGAGCGCGTGGCAGATCGAAAAATCTTGAATTTTGAATATATTATCATTTAATAGCTGGTACCTCCAAATCTGGGAAGTGGTTTGATGTTAATTTGAGCTTACGATGGGCGTGGCAAGTCAATAAGAACTATGTCTTGCTAAACATACGAAAATGAAACATGACGAAAAGTGAAAAAGATTTGATATGAAAACAAAACATATAACCTTAGCATTTTCGCTGTTAGAATAACCTTGTTTTGCAGTTGATTCTACAATTAGATCTATAAATTGCATGCTACGCCCTTATAGGGGCGTGGAAAGTGTAAGAGTCATGATATATAGTTGGATTTAGCTGTTTTTTGTTAGTTGATTGATTCGTTATTAGTCAATGGATAGCTGCAGGGGAAGTACCTCCTGTCTTTAACAGTCCATTGGAATAGGATTACTCTGATGGGGCGTTGAAGAAGACTTTATGAAATACAGTTACTTATTTTTGTCTCGACATACTCGGCCTTGGTTTTATTCTCAATCTTAGACAGCTTTGCAAACTGAATCTAAAGTTTTAAGTGTAAAATGGGAAAGCGTACGTGCAACAGTCATATATATGGATATATATATATACAAATATATATGTATATATATATATATATATTTACATATATATGTACATATGTATATAGTTAATTGTAGTGTTTGTGTGTTGGGGCAAAAATGTTTTACATTAAATGAGCTAAATGCAGGCACTGTGCACTGATATTTTCCTATGCACTTTGGAATGCTTCATATGACTTTTTGTTGTTTTCTTTTATTTTTTTCAGCTTATTGCAAATGGGTGGATAAAAGGGGTATATGGGTTAGGTGGAAGTGTTTGCAACGGATGCTAGCCTGGATGATCCGTCTGTGCTGTGATCTGTCTGCGTCTTAAACGAGGTTTAAGGTTTTCAATATCGATAACTCTAGGCATTTCCCGATGTACAAGAAATATTGATATTTTGACTTGCTTTTCAAGTCTCTCCCTCTTATATACCCCCTGCATTATTGTAGTCAAATGATATAGTACATTTTCTAGTTTGAATTGCCCATTCTCTACAAAAGTTGTAGCCCCTGCTAAGGAGGGGCACAGCTTGGTTTAAGGTATCTCCCAGTCGAGCAATCCCTTCGAGAGTACACTTACGTATGGTTGTTGGTGTTGTTTTGTTTTCGCTGGGTGGAAACAGCAACTGCAACAGTTGGAAATTGAGTTGGTTGGGTTCCTTAGGCAAGCATATACGTGTTCGTACGTTAGCTTCCACCTTTTTTTTTTGTTGTTGAAATTTTTTAATTTTATTACCTATTCAAAGTATTTTTTTTGCGTGTGTGAGTGAGTGTGTTGGTATTGCTGCTGGTGTGTGTGAAATTGCTTTCTTTGTTAGTTAGTTGGCTTATATTAGGCCATCTAAAGAGCACTTTGAAAAACACTTGGAATTTTTCATTGCCAATTACAACAGGCCAACCAAATGCAAAATGCGAAAAGAAACAAACGGAAAAAACATACACACACACACACACACACACACACAGGAAAAAACGTGAATGCATTCCGCGCAGTAACAGACCCTGGAGGTAAACCTCCCCACCCCCTCCCTCCAGAGAAATCCCAGGAATCAGCCAGAGGTCCCTCTCCACCCCTCTCTTGAAGCAAACATTTGCCGTCCCTCAACCCCAAATG
Source organism: Drosophila mayaguana (assembly GCA_037075325.1). NCBI lineage: Eukaryota > Metazoa > Arthropoda > Insecta > Diptera > Drosophilidae > Drosophila > Drosophila mayaguana. Next base: position 2,436,928 of record JBAMCG010000077.1, read on the forward strand.
TTCGTTCGACTTCGCCCAATGTGCGCAAAAAAATAAAAGAGAAGAAAATACAACCACAACAACAAGAAATAAATGCCAAAACGAAACGTTAAGAATTTTACATTCAAGATACTTTTATCAGCTGCTACTGCTGCTGCTGCTTCTTCCATGACTGCTCAGCCTGCATTCCCGGCTATAAGCCAACCTGTTACAACATGCAATCGACAGGCCTCAAACAAGGCGGAAAAATTAACACACCCTGCAAATGCAACTGTAACTGCAACTGCAATTGCTATTGTGAATGTGAATGGGTAAATAAGTGAATGAGTGAATGTATCCAAGCGTAGCATGAATATATTCCTTCAGCTTTTGGCCATTTGCACTATAGAAATAAATTTGCATAAACAAAATCTAAGTAGAAGAAATTAACATTAAAAATAAACAGTTGACCAATATATATATAACAAATATATTTCAATGATCAATTATTGAATTAACACCTGTAACAAATGTCTTTTAGTCAAAAAAAAAAAAAAAAGAAAAAAAAGAAAACCTTACATATGTATGTATATGCATACATACATATACATATGTACACAAATATTTATCACTATTACTAGTTTCAAACATTTGTTCAGTGTAAAAATTGAGTTCTTCTGAAACTCTTTTTATTTTTTAATTTTATAATCTTATTTTATTATTTTAATCACTTTTCTTTAAATTTGAAATTAAGCTCTTAATTAAATATGACATATATTATTTTGTTTTGTATTTGTATTTTATATATAGTAAACTCCGGTAATATCGACTCCGCTTATGGCGTTTGTACGGTTATTATTATTTTATTGTAATTTTTATTTCATTATTGTTTTTATTTTTTATTTTTTGCTTGTAGAGTTTTTATTAATTCATGTGTTTTATTTGTTGTTGTTTAATTTTCTTTGTAAACTATTTTTTTATTTTTTTTTTAAATATAACTTTTGTTGTTAAGTTTTTTAAATTTGAGATTGTGTTGTTTTTTAAATATATTTTCCAAGTTAATTTTTTATTAAAAACATTTCATGTAATTCAAATTTGCTGTTAAAAGTATAGTAAGTAAAGTAAGTGTATATATAGTTTATATTTATATACATAACTATGAGTAGTATATATAGTAAATATGTATCTTTGTTTAAAGTTTTTTAAATGCCATACGAAACAAACCTGGTATAAAAATAGGCATTTTAGTTTAGACTGAATTCAATATAAAAACAAAAACAATTGTTTGTTTAACGTGAACTATTAATTCATTTATGTATATATAATATATAAACAAATCATTCAAAATGTGTGAATTTATTTCATATTATATATATATATATAATCTGAAATAAATGAAATAAATTCACACATTTTGAATGATTTGTTTGGCGCGCAGTCTATCGAAATCGAAATCACGCAGAACTATATGAATCGAGCTGTTATCGATATTTGGCCCATACTTTGTCACATAACCAGCGCCCATCTCTAATGCATTTGTGTATGCAATAGACACATTCGTACGCCAAGTAAAACGAGTATTTACAATTGCTTAATTCGTGAATTATCGTAATGGAAAACTTGGTTTTACGGCGAGGGACGAGTGTCAGCAGTAATTGTAAGCATTGGCAGTGAATTCTCAACGATTTGGATCAAATCAAACATATGTTCGACCGTCTTTTCATATGATACACATATTTGTTTGTTTTTTCTCTCTCTCCCTCCCTGTCTTTCTCTCTCTCACTCACTCTCTCTTCATGGTCATTTGTGTGTGTATTGTATATATATTATAAAAATGTATATATAATATGCGTATAGTCAATAATATGACCGATGAGCAGCTACAGGAATGGCATACAGCAGTTTTAAGTGAGGCTCAGCGTGAAAATTATGTCAATCACAATCTGGAAATTGTGCGTCATTATCGCACTGAGGCGATCTCTCGAGCGCCCGCCTTCGATATCGAGCGCAATGCCATAGACGCTGCCATTTCTCGCCAAGGCTTGTATGCGCCCAGTGTTAGCGCCTGCTCAGAGCCACTGGCTGGAGCACAAGAGGAAGTGCAGCCGCCACCCCTGCGCCGTCCACGCATGGAGCAACCAGAGCAGCAGCAGCCGGCTAGCAGTAATAGCAGCTCAGCTTCAGCTCAAGCTAGCAGCTACGGCCATTATGTGGCTCTGGCTCACTTATTCTCTGATACGTTTGCTGGAGGTGGCAGCAGGGCAACGGGCGCAGCCAATAGCAACGCCAGTGGCACTGCTAATGGCAACATCAACAACAACTGTAACAACAACAACAATGAGCTCGACGATGCCGAAATAACTGATATAGCGATAACAAAGACCATTGATATCCTGGGCCTGCGTCGCGCCTAATGAGGCGAAAGTACACTTAATTATAAATTTAAGTATGCATGTATTTATATAGATATATATACGTATTGAAACAAATTGTTAAATAAGGTCACTATGTGCATGATATTGTTTAAATTGTCTAATGTATATTGTATTTATTTGTAGCATTATTCATATAACAATTTCCGAATCGAAAACGAAGAACGTAGCTGCTATATTATATATATATAAATATATATATAATATGATATATTGTAAATAATATCAGTTGACTTTTGTATATAGTGCATTTAACTTATAGTTGTTTAGCATTTAAGCGTAGTGTACTTAATTAATCGCAATTTATGTATGCTAGTGTACATATACAAGTATATATATATATTTATATATATATATATTTGTATATATATATCTCATCCGCGTTAGAACAAATTATAAAAAAAAGCGAAATAGAAATAATAACAACAATGTCCTTTTCTATAGGTAAAACAGTTTAACGTACTAACAATAATAACAATCATAGCAAAACTAGAGTTTCTCTAGAAACGTTTTTAATTTACAACTTAAAAAGGAACAAATGTTATTTGATATATCCATTTATATATATATATATATATATATATATATATATATATATATATATATATATATATATATATATATATATATATATATATATATATATATTGTGTGCTCACATATTAAGCTACACCAATCAATCAATCAATGGTATGCTCTTTGAGTCTCACAATTTAGATGGGGAGTCGACGCTGCCAACTACACAGCTACAAAGCTTGACAGGTAGCGGAGGGGAATGTGGACACAAGTGTGTCCAGCAGGGAATGGACAATATATATATATATATATATATATATATATATACATACATATACATATACATATATATATATACTATTGTATATGGGATGGGACTGCAGCGCCGATAGCCACAATATGCATTAATATAGGCATATGTTTACATCTTATCTATATAGTTTTCTCATTGACCAGATTTCTTTAGTTTGGGTTTATGTTATCTGCTGCGCTGCTGTTGCTGTTGCTGGCGCTGATGATGCTGTTGGTGGTGTCCTCATTGGGATTGCTACCATCAGTGACATTCTCATCATCATTGGCTTCATTGTGAGCTTCATCTTGAGCGACATTAGCAACCTCATTAGCATTATTATAAGCGGCAATACGCAGAGCGTCCTGACGCCTGGCCTCCTGTACAGCAACCGAAGTGGTTGCCTCTAAGGCTCGAAGAGTTTCGTGGCGGCTACGCCTACTTTCAACGCCCAGTCCACGGGTGCTCGATGTGTGGCGAATCCGATGATATTGACGCAAGCCGGCCAAAATGCGTATCATGACCTGGGCAGGTACCGTTATGGTATCGCGTGTCTCCACCAGCATAATTTCATTGCTCTTGATTAACTGTAAGATTATAGAGAATTAGTTAATCACAATCACTCTCTCTCTCTCTCTCTCTCTCTCCCTCTCTCTCCCTTTCTCCCCCTCTCTCCCTCTCTCCTTGTCTGTGACACTTACTGCTGTTGCTTCAGCTTCATCAAATGTAGAAGTTGCACCAATTGGCGCCCACAGCTTAATGTCGTAATCAATGCCTGAGCTGAGCAAATAGGGCAGAGTCGGATGCGGCTGGACACGATTCACCACACGATGGTCGGCCAGCAACGTCTTCACTACCTTTCCAGTGTGACGTTGCCAAATGAAAATGTGTCCACAGTCCGAACCGGACATGATGTAGTCGTCGCCCCAGAAGCAAGCGCCCTTCACCATGGTGCGCGAATTGCGATGGCCTTTGAATGACATTTTGATGTAGTCAAACTTATTCAGCTGACGCTCTTTACCCTCCTCGGCAGACCCCATTCCAGGATCATGCTTCTCAACGGCTGTGAAGGAAAGGGGGAAACGTACATATATAAGGATGAGTCGGAGGGGTCTAGTCGGGTGTGTCCGACTAGCAGATGCCTGAACTCTGCGCAGAGCTGGTGCGCCCATGATTCCAGGCTTCTTTTAAATTTAAGAAATACATCCACACACACATTGCCAATCGAGTCGCTTAAATTGCTGAGAATCGCATAGAAAGACACAATTTCTTTCTAATTTTAACATTTGCTTTTCAAATATATTACATATTTGTATTTATATAAAAAATACTTCTTTTTAGCTGGATCTGATTTGATTAGAACAATTTTAGATGGCTTATATATGTACGTACAAATGTATAAATCAACTAGGTAAAAATATATTATTTATAATTAATTAATTCTCAGCAATTTAATTGAGCATTTCTGCTGGCAATGTTCAATGTTTTTATATGTTCCAACTGTCTTAGACAATCTGAATAAATGTTTATTAATACAGAGTAATACTCCTGTCCTATAGCTATCTCTCGTTCTATACTATTTTTCAGCTGCAGCTACTCTAATTCATTGATAGGCAAAGGTAACAAGCAAACATGTATAGGTACATAAAGTTATAGAGATATACATATATGGTAATTCAGATCCGGCTCATACTACATATATATCCAAAATGATATTAAAGCGGATCTGAAACACAATATTGACTCAATATGCCATTGATATGATATTGATATGACTATTTATACAGATATTAAAATTATCGATAGATATGATTATGGATTAAGTGCTTAACCATATTGGGGGCACTCTTAGCCAGAGTCGGGGCCCTGACTTCACTTACCATCGATAGCTGGGGCATTGTTATTGGGGGTTATTGGTGGCCGACTGATGTCTTCGGCTGCAAGGAATCGCAGGGTGTTGGTGCGACCTGTTGCCGACTCGCTCTGGTTGTCTAGTGTGCGCAAGACGGCATCCTGCCAGGACATGTGATGTGAGCGTGAGCTGGAGCTGTTGCTGCGGCTGGCTGAATTGATGGCATGTGTTTGATGTGTTTGAGAGTTGAGCGTGCGAATGATTTCATCGCTCAGGCGACGGAGCACACTGGGCACCAGGGGTGGACGCGCCTGGCCCACATTCAGACGATTCGGATCGTGGTCAATATTGGCCATGGAATTTGGTCCGGTATCGGACCAATCGCCCCGGAAACGCAATCGCGGCATTTGCGGCTCTGGATCATTGTCGCGCCGCAATTTTGGTGTATAGCAGCCACTGCGTAACAAATCCGCATCATTATAGCCCGGATGCTGCAAATCAAATAAATAGAGCTGTTCCATTGAGTAGCTGACAAGCAGCTCCGATTCGTCGGCGCTATACTTGACACAGGTGGGACGATAGTGACGACGTGTATATTTCATGGGTATCGGATAGGCCTTCACTGGCCAGGTGATGTGATCGCGATTCGAGCCAGCCGACAGCATGCGCCGATCATAGAGCCTCACAATCGAGTCCGAGCAACCGATGACTAGCTTATAGGGGTTAATCGGTGCCACGTCCATGGCCGTAATGGCGCACGGAGCGGTTATATAGATATGCTTATCGCACACGGTCTCGGCACAGCGGCTGCTCACACGCAAATCGATGCAACGCACGGTGCCGTCTTCGCCACAGCTGAGAAAGACCCGAGGAGAGTCCGGCATGGGCAGTACATCGTAGGTGCTGCCAAAGGCGTGACAATCAAAGAAGCTGGCCTGACGACCCGACTCGCCAATGTTCACCACTTCGTAGGGTGCCAGGAATTCTGTATGTATAACAATACCCTCGCCGGAGCACGATACGATGGCCAGATCATTGGTGAACGGCATAAAGCGTGCACTGAATATATGACGCTTGTGCTGTGTCTTAGTCCTGGCTACCACGCGTCCGCGCTTGGCCTCGGTTACCACCAAATAGTTATCATCCGATCCGGATACAATCAATGTACCGCTCGCATTCCAATTGACCGTGTTCACACAGCCGCTGTGCATGTTCAGCGTCTTCATCAGGCTCAAGCGCTGCACAAAGTCCAGCGAATCTGGAAATTGGTCAAATAACGAGATTATTATTATTGCCAATATACATGGATAGATAATCTCTCTCTCTCAACTCACTCTTGCAGCTGGCCTGCAGATTCGATTGCGCCTGGTGCCCATTGTACGGCAAATTGTTGATGCATTTGCTGACGCTGCGTCGCTCTCGTCTGTCGGTCATCTTCGGAGGCTTTACTAAACGAAATGTGTGTGCATGCACACATATATACAATATATATGTCTATGTATATTTATATTTGTGTATATATGTATTGTATTATTAGAAATTTGCCAAATATGACTGCCCCGTCGTAGATATGAGAACAGGGAAATAAAACAAAACCTACGTATACTATATGAAACAAAAAAATCTATGGGTGCTACGACGAATACTTCTATACACTACAGGAACAAAAAATCTTTTTTGCCAAATTTGTAAATTAATTTTTAAAAGATTTTTATATTTTATTTTATAGAAATTTTGTTTTGTTCCTTTTTTGTTATATTTCTACTATTTTTATTTTCTTAATTTTTTCGAATTTTATAAAAAAAAAAAAAAAAAAATTGTTATTTTTTGTTTTTAAATTTTCTCATTTGTACACAATTTTCCTATCTGTTTTATCATAAAAATATTATTGATCAGTGAATGCACAACTCTGTTAACAGTGACTCTCAAACTGTGCATTTGCAAGAAGCAACAAGAAATGATTGCGCTTGCATTTCTCGTGTGTATGCGTGGGGGCTAGTGTGTGTGTGTGTGGGTGCATGCGTTTGTGTGGGCGCTTGTGTATAGGTGTGCAAATTGTTTTGTAGAAGTTATAAATTATATAAAAATTCAAAACAAAGCGCCATAAACAAATTGTTATTGTTGTATTGGCTGTTATTATCAAACTTTTGCGCGCAATGCGTTATTCGAGTACACTTTGAGTAGTTTTGCAAATGTTTACAATCTCATTTTTTTTACCTTGTTTATAGACAGCGGAAAAACATTACAAATCACTCCTTGGCCCAGCAACACACAAACACAAATCCGATATTTATTTTTATTGCGAGCTCAGCTGTAGCACAGAGAGACCGTTTGCTGCACGCACCACAAAAACCAAAAGTTCCAAATGCAAAATAGCGGTTAAATATACTAAATAGTCGCGATGGTAAACCAGCCAAGACGCGTTATTAATTAAGAGTAAGTTTGTGTTTCCCTAGTCGATTGATATAAAGTTAATTAAAATTATAAATAAATTTTTGTTGGACCATTCTTTGTGAAATTTTTTGTTTTACTGAAATTCTTGAATTTAAAACGATACACTCAATGGATGTTGTATTCTGGCATTTTGACAGTAGGTAAAATACTCTTGATGTTTGTGATGGAAAACCCAATTGGAACTTGAATTGTATTTAAAAATGAAATTAAATGGCAGAATAGATAAAGCAATTATAACGGTTTAACAAATAAACAAAACAAGTGTTTTGATAGTAAAAAAAATACTAAATCTAAAACTATTATGCTAACATCGGAATTCTACCATACACTGTTCGATTACGCCAAGTAATCGATAACTTAGGCTAGAGCGGTTAATGTATCGAAACCGGTCATACTTGCCCGCTGTAATTTCAGTCGTAGCTTAATATCCGAGTCGAGTGTGCGGAGTTTGCGGAGTTTAAACAGTTTTCTCGCTTCAGGCAGCAACCTGTTGCATTTTTTGTTTGTTTTGTTTTGTTATTTTTTTTTTTTAAATAGTTGTAACTGTTGTGGAAAGTGCATTTAACGATAAAACCGAGTTTAAACATTAATTCACCTGCTGCAGCAGCCGCACTGAGCGTGTGAGTTGTGCGAGTGTCAAACAAATTAGAAATCTTTTGTTTATTAAAAAATACAGCAAAACAAAAAAATTTAAGAGGAGAAAAACAAACAAAACGAGCAAAAGAGATAAAGGTAACAGACAACAAGTGCTGCTATTGGTGTTGTTTTTATTAGTGTTGTGCTATTGTTGTTGTTGTTATTGTTATTGTTATTGTTGCTGTTGTTGTAGCGGAAGGTAAATATTATTTAACTTCGCAAAGCCCAAAATGCAAATGGTATAAATAGAATACGATCTACGAGCACACGATCAGTTTTTTAGTGGGTGAATGTGATTGTTGTTGTAGTTGTTTTGCTCGTTGATGATGTGGAAAAGTTAATGAAGCAGCGCCAACTCCACAAGCCATAACCGACTGGCATAAGCCCTCTCAATATTTTGGCAGAGTTAAGAAGAGCTCTTTTCGGCTAAATCGAAGACCTTTAAGAATCAATGAAGTCAAATACTGGATAGTTAAAGCTACAATGCTGGTCAAACTGTGAACATATACCCTAACATTATTAGAGCCCAGAAATACTAAAACCCCTTTAAGCTCAATGCTTGTCAAACTATCTTCTCCAATTGAATGCATACTAAATATAGAAATTATTCAGTAGAGAAAGAGAGAGAAAGAAATTAAAAATAGGGTATATATACCGCAAATAAAAGCAAGAATATGTTGAGTCATGTATTGGTTAGAGAATAATAGAGTAGAGTAGCGCATAGTTCGCATATTCCGGCTAATCTTTAAATTTATTTTCTCGATATTTATGTCAATGTCTTATTAAATATATACAAATATCAAAAGCAATCTTCAATCTTAAGATCTTAAGATATACGTAATGCCCTCAATAATTTCAATAGTCTCCCTAGCTCTGGATTTAAAGAGCAATATCTATAGCTACGCCAAGAATCATATTAAAAACTAATTTCTATAAGATGATTAAATAGCTGTCGTACGATTTTGAGATCAATTCAATATTTAAGGTAAAGATCATGCTCAAAATGGACTACCATAGTCATATATCTATAGCTCAATATCTAAAGCCCAGTCTAAATATCTGCAATTATTTGCTCAGCCTCAGGTTTTAAGTACTATTATTATTAAAATACTCCCACAGTATTCTGCTTGCTCTTCTATTTGAATAAGACTCAACGATATGTCATTAAGCAAAGCGCGGCTGATTGAAGATGTTAGCAATGAGCGTGTCGTCGAGGATCGTTTTTTTATTGGGGCTATACAAATAACATAATATATATGTTTACATGTGTATGTGTCTATGTCTGTGTGTGTATGGCTGATAGTAGTATTTGTGTCAATAGTTGGCTCAAAAGAATAACAAATTAAAAATGCCAACCAGTTTAGTCACGCCGCCTGTAACTCGGTACCGTTAGCCCCCTATCTTGCCTAGCCATAGAACTTGGGGCTATTGTTGCTGCTGCTGCTGCTGCTGCTTCTGCTTCTGCTTCCACTTTTGTTGCTGCTGCTGCGTTTGTTGTTATTGCAGATTTTAAAAAGCTGCACATAGCTTTTTTTTGCTAAATGCCATCGCATAGAAAGCGACAAGCGCAATACAAAAGCATCAACAAATAGGTTTTTCATTTATTTTTATTTATTCTTATTTTTTTCTCTGCGTTTGTGGACAATAAACTGGATTGGGTTAGAGGGTCAGAGGCTCGCTATCGCAGCGACATCATTTCAAATGCTCACAATTAGCCAACTGGAGAACTCTAATGATTATATAGGGCAGATGAATGCTTCTAGGGGAATATCTGATTTATTATTATTTACTTGAGGCTACCAGCAGAATATGAGATTTATGATAAAAGTAAACATGTATATGTAGTATATATATGATATGATATTCCGACTTGCCTGAGAATTTGTCTATATAAGATATATGGGTATATATTTTTGCATTATCAACTATATAATATAATGTTTCAAGCTTAAATTCAGTGAACTGAATCCATATACTTACATACTCTGTATCTATCTATCTATATATTATCTAGATAAGGCCTAAGCATCATATAAAGAAATAGATTTTCTGATTTAAGTCAGAATTGTGACAGACCTAGCAATTGTAGACCGATCTAGACATATCGATATAGCTATAGATAATGTCATAGATATGACAAAAAGATATGGAAATATAGACAGTCGGACGGACAGCAACCAGCTCAATAGGTTAATGATTATAAATATATATAAATACATATATATATATATATATATATATATATATATATATATATATATATATATAAATTTATATATACACATATTATTCATATACAAACTCATATATTTGGATAGATAGATGCATAGATATATACATTTATGTATTGATATAACTTTGTACATATATATATGTTGATATTTAAAGATATACATAGGCTTAGATATTGATATAGGAAGCGATTTAGCTATAAAGAAATATAGCTTAAATTTATCTGCCAGATTCCCAATAGATAGTTTAGCTTATATGGATGAAGATTTACTCTCTTCAGACTTATAAAGACACATATAACCCCGACTATTTTCTACAACCGAATGTCTTCTGCGAGATTATAAGATAATGATTCAGTGGGCGCATTGCAGAAACTGCTAGATTGTGATTTCCGGAGAGAATTCAATTTGGCTCAAAAGTAGATTTGCTTACAATTTGTATGATTCATGAGTGCACATTTATAATAGATTGCGATAAGATTAGCTCAGATATCATTAGCTATATACATATTTTAACGCAACTTGAATACTAACTAAATATAATAATAATATTTATATATATAAGCCTAGCACAAATGCAGACAATATTTCGTAGGCATTTCTGAAACGCGAGTTAGCTATATATTTATATATATCAATATAGTATGTATGTATATATGGATGCCTCATATAAATCAGAAAAGCGGAACGAATTCGAGAAGTACCGACTCTGAGATAAACTTTCCCATTTCAAGAAACAGAAACGGGCGAAAAACACGACACGATATTTTTCTTATATTGTTCAATCAGCAACAACAACAACAACAACAACAGCAGCAGCAGCAACAAACACAACAACAACAACTGCAGCAACAACAATAGCAAAAGCGAATTGCATTTTGATACTCATTAAATTTATATTCAAATATGGGCATATTGACATATCGAGTGCGAATGTAACGCAAGTCAAGTGTAGCTGTCATATAGGGTAACTGCCAGTCGATCATATGCAATGCCGAGCTAAACTTTTATGTTGGCAATTAAATGAAGCTGTGCTTATGCTGCACATATAGAGCACAGCTTAGAGTTGTGTATGTGTAGGTGTGTGTGTGTGTGTGTGTGTGTGTGTGCCTCTCCTTTAGAGCCGCAACATAATGACGCTTAATGGCAATTCAATGAAAACAACAACTGAAACTGAAAACTGCAAAAAGCTACCCCGCGGACAAAAGTGAAATTTTTGCCAACAACAAGAGAGTGAGCGAGCGAGTGAGGGAGAGAGGAGAGCAGAAGAGTGGGAGGTAGAGAGACTGAGGCAGATACATACATATTTTGTTATTATAGGAATAGCGCGAATTGCTTGGCTTATGCTGCGTATACTTAATGTTTGAAGCTTATGTTAATGCTCATGTCAATTGCAATTAAAACAGCAGCTGGCCGCTTGCCAATCACAACAGCTAATTGTGTGTGAACAAAAGAGTGTGCGAAAGAGAGGGAGGGAGAGTGAGGGAGAGCGAGAGAGAGCGAGAGAGAGAGAGAGACAGAGACAGAGACAGAGAAACGATAGCAACAAAAACAAACGCAACTTGCTCTCGCTCAGCGATTCTCGCCATGGATGCAGCTGGCAATAGCAGCAATGCTGCCCCAGCTGGTGGCGCCACCGCAGATGAAGCCAAAACGTTGCTGCAACAGCAAAACGCCAGCATGGAAAACGACTACGACGACGGCGACGATGCCGACGAGCCGCAGCCATTGCCATTCTGCTTTGTTCGGGTAAGTTGCATTGACTTTGACTTTGACTTTGATTTTGATTTGCAGCGTTTGCCTAGAAAGTAAGTAAGCTAAGCAGAAGTTCTTGCCATCTAGAGCCAAGTCGGCCGGCCCCCAGTCGGTCACAGTTGAACGCTGCAACACAACACAACACAATGGACGACTTGCAACCGGCCGTAACTGGCCGCCCCATCCCCAGTTCGGTTGCAAGTGCGTCGCAGTCAGTCGAGCTCTGTTGCGTTGCCTCTTAACACTCTGTAGATCAAGTGAAAGACAATTAACACACGTCATAAATCGAGATAAGCTTAGACTAAATTTATATTTTATTAAAATATATATATATATATATTGGATTTATGATTGAAATTTAAATTTATATGAAATATGAAACGTAATGGGAAATAAGCAAAATTTGAACATTTTTTATTTATTTTCTACTTCTTCTTCCCTCCTCCTCTAGACTATATAAAAATTTCGAAAAAAAAGTTGTAGAAACAACAATTAGAATTGTTCTAATTTTTTATTACAGTAATAACTATTTGTATAATTTGAAGAGTTCTGCTTTAGGTAGACCTTAAAGCGCCTACTGTCATTAAGTCCATAGTCTAGCTACTTTATAGAGGTGAAGATCAAGAAATATATCTTTTATAAGCCCAATCCAGTCAGAAAAGAGTTTTCTGATTTGTTTTGCTTTAGGTAGGCCTTATAGCGCCTACTGCCATTAAGTCTGTAGTTTAGCTACTCTATAAAGCTGAAGAAAACCAAGATATATAGCTTCTATAAGCCTAGTCTACAGAAAAGAATTTTCTTCTTAGCTCAAACTTTTTCATTTCATTTTAGAGTTTCTTGTTTACATAAGATCGTTTTTCTCTTTTTACTTTTTGTGAAAATGCAAGTAGCAGGCTGAAGAAGGCGTGGCGCACCAACTATATATATATGGCTTAAATATATAACTATATAGCATGTCATACAGATCCCGACCAGAACGTGGGCAGCTGCTCAATTGTTTTAGGGTATTCCCAAGTCAAGCACTCCCGCCTGGAAGCACTCTTACTTGTTTCTGGCGCACACATGAGCATATCGTAATTATGTTCAGTTTTATGGCTCATTCTTAACATGCTGAGACCCCCATGACCCATTAGAATGGGCGTCAAGTGGAACTGCTTTTGGTTTTTTGCACGCAACGCTGACTCCAGAGAACCCACGGGCGATGGCTACCGAGCCAAGCTGCGGGTCGCTGGATGGCCAACAAATATTTTGGCTGTTGCTGCAAGTGTTCTACAAGTGTTAACAAGTTTGTGTGTGTGTGTGTGTGTGTGTGTGTGTGTGTGTGTGTCTGTGCTGTAACCTTTTTCAGTTTCGGGGTCGAGTTGTTCCGGCGCAAGCCGCACCTTTCTGAGCCACGGCAATTGCCCGCTGCCTGTTGCTTACAATTACATGCGCTGCCCCCCGCTCACTGCCCCCCTCGTGCCGTCGACTCGCTGCCAAAATACAAAGCAGCAGAAGAATATGTAATTTGTTGTTGCTTTGCTTTTGTTTCGTCCGATTCCGCGCTGTTGTTGGCTGCCGGCGCACTCACGACCTGCCCCCGGGTGCTCAGCTACCTGTCCCCCACCCACACACTCTCCATCTCCTTCCCTTCACCCTGTACTTGGCCTGGGCAGAAATGATTGGCCCTTTTGATTGCTTTCTTTGGCTCGTTTCGGACGGCGTTTTTTTTGGTTGTCATAATTTGTTGGGAAAATTGTTTTGGTTCTGCAGTTTGATTTTCATTATTCCATTTGATGTGCCCCATCAAAAATACAAAAAAAAAAAAACCTCAGATTGTGCGACGATCGAATCCTACATTTGCTCAGCATGGGCCTCGGACTCAAATAAATCGGAAATTATAAATCAAATGGCAGGAAAATCCGCATGCAAGGAGGGAATTAGCTTGATATATGTATAGATAAATAAATGACTATAATTTTCTTATTAACTTAAATATAAGTAATTAAAGAAGGTGATTTTTAATCAAATTGAAAGATAAAATTGTATATAGAAAATATATTTATTTATATATAAAAATATTTGAAGAATCGTAGGCTCTATCTTAAATGAAAATCAACATGATCCATATACATATGGATAGACAGACAGGCCTGAGGCTGAGGCCTAGATTTATTCCTTGTGCTTTCTAAGAAACCAAATTGATAATTTTCGATGGGCAGGCACAATTCAAATTTCTATTCATAACTTGAAGCTAACGAATTATGAGAAACATATTTAGACTGTCCAAGCAGACGCCTTGAGTTGCAGTTTGCAGTCTATATTTATGGCGGCACATTCCATATCTCAAATCTCAAATCTCAATCTCAATCAATTCTATAAAAATAATAAAAATTGATTTTTAATTTGAGTCCGACAACGCCCAAGGCGCATACTCGCCATGATATATGTCCGATCGAATTATGAAACTGATTTGCAATCCAATGGATGCATTCATAACAGATTCTTTCAAATATCTCCAAGTGACACGGCCAATGCAAAGTGACTTTCAACCGACTGAGGCGACAATCGATCAAGCCACGTTCTGATCAGCCCTTGGCCATGCTGGACCACACCCCAAAATTGTTTATTTATTTATATATGTATTTATGTGCTGTGCTTGTGTCTCTCTCTCTCTCTCTCTATCTCTCTGCTAATTTGAATACATAAATATGCAAACGTTGTGTATATATGATAATTAGTCAAAAAATAATAAGAAAAGAAAAAATTGGGAGAAAAAATGTGAAAAAAAAAGGAAAAGAAAATTAAATGGCAAAGTTTGTCTTAGCCGTTGTTTGCTTAGATCGTCGTCTGTTGGTTGTTGCTGGGTTTGTTTAGCGTCTGGTTATGCTCTGTAGAAGTTTGTTTGCAGTCAACATGGCTCAGGTGAGCTGCAAGCAGGTGAATTTTAGCGCAAGGCTAACTTCATAAACTGAAGCTTACCAAATGAGATCAAGGAAAAGGAAAGAAAACTGCGTTAATATTGAATTCATAGCATATTTTCGATATCAATTATCGAGCATCAGGTTAGTTCATGTATACAGCGTATCTCTTAGTCGTTCACAATGCTGGCAGCTAGCTCAGCTTGTTTGCTCGTCTCGAGATAACATTTAATTTGATTAGTGGCCGAGCAAATTGTTAGCCAAGTTAGGCAATTGGGGCCCAGCGACGACGAGTTGCCAAGAGGCCAAGTCTGGGCTGGCTTTTTTTCTGCTGTTTTTTTCTTTCTTTTAGCTTCGTCAATGGGCGTGGCATTGGCCATGTCATGCACAGCGTTTAACATGCAGAAGATGCATTGCGAATGCTGCTGAAAATGTGTGAGATTTTTCACTTTCCCAGCGCCAATGACTGCGTAACTTTTTCTAGCCTTTTTTTATTTTGTTGTCAATTGTACCCTAAGACCACGCTGAGATTAAGGCAAAAAGAAAAACTCTTGGCTAATGGCCAGGGCACATTTCAGAGTGAATCTTCAGTGCAGGCAGCATTCGTTGACTGGCCAAAACGCTACAGCCAACTGTGTTGGCCATCCTGCCCCCGGCTGCAAATGCGACTTTTCTGTTTGTGCATTTCGATTGCTCCTCGGAGTCGCACAAAAGTCGCTAAAGTCGCCTGGGTGAAAGTTATATTGCCGTCGACGTGTATTTCTCTCTAGCTTGGCCAGCTACTGTGGCTGCTGCTGTTGCAGGTGGACACCTGTTGGCGCACAGGTGCGTTAATACAAAGATCGATTAAATAATGAAGTTAATTACAATTTTTCCTCAAGCTAAATGGTA
Source organism: Drosophila mayaguana (assembly GCA_037075325.1). Taxonomy (NCBI): domain Eukaryota; kingdom Metazoa; phylum Arthropoda; class Insecta; order Diptera; family Drosophilidae; genus Drosophila; species Drosophila mayaguana. The sequence goes on from JBAMCG010000077.1 coordinate 2,452,842, forward strand.
TAATTGAAAGCGAAACACTGTTTAACAGCAATTAGCGTTTGTCCACAACTGCATTCTTAGCCAATTACAGCCACAGTTGGCCAAATATTTGGCTATACATAAAACAGCTTCTATAGAGCTGTAGAGCTCCAAGTCATTTCCAGCTCAGATTTAGTGTGGCATTTTCTAGTATGCATTGACTTTTCGTATATGTTTATCAGCTTCATCGATTGTACCTAAAGAGCTAAAGAGATAGAATCTTAATTAAAAGTTGTACAGCATTCAATACAAACCAGTTTGAATGTAGAAGCAAATACTAATGAGGAGTGCTTGACTAGAGAATACTCTGAACCTCGTTTGGACATTGTTCAGGTAGAAAACTTTCTATATTTGTGTGTGGTGCGAATTTGGAGAAAATGTTAAGAGCTAACTTAAATGCATATACCAATTAGAATATATAAATTTCGTATATCATATTTAGTGGAAATAATAATAAAAATATTTTATTGCAGAATTTTCTTCTTTTTTTGACGAGCTGTGCTCGACTGTAATTAATTTAGACATTGAAAGATAACTAGAACTTAAAACACTTTAGATTTGTTAGATTATATGTGATAATTTTTGTTTAACACTTTTCATATAAATACATACTAATTTATTAATTTGTTGTAGCTATTAAAAGTCCACGAGGTGTGCTCCAGAAATTTTAATTTAATGTTGTTTGCTTTGATATTGAAAGCGAATAATTTGCGCTGATTCAAGTCTATATAAATCTATTTAAATTTATTTAAATCTATATAATATTTTTAAGATCTATTTAAATCCATTAAAATCTACCTAAATCGAATCGCATCCTGCTTATAAACCATCTATATATCAGATTTTCAGTGAACAATTTTGTTGGGGTTTTTAACTCTATAAAGTCGAATTGATTAATAGATAAAGACACAACCAGAGCTATAGAGCTAGATCTATTCGCGCATTCCCTTAAATTACAGCCACACCTCAATTTCGTTTGTGTTGAGAACTTATACAGGGCTCTGCATATGCGAGTGACCCATCTGGCAACCCTACAAGGCTGCCCATATTCGACGGACCCATGTTTTTGTTTTTGTTTTTTTTTTTTTTAAATCAATGAAAAATACAATTTTGTTGATGCTGTTGATAATAATCATATTATTTGGTTCAAGTAGACTTGTGGATCTCACTTTTTGAATATGATATCTCTCAAATGGCCGCCTTGAGCTTCTACGGCGTATAGTGGTCACTTGAATGTGGAGCACCCTGTATATGATGTGATTCATTCCTTTCATTAATAATGATTTGAGCTTTACTTTTTAGGCCCTCCAACTGAAGGCACTTGGGCTCGGCTTACAAACTCATTCGCTTAACATCAAATTCTGTGATTCTGTGATTCAACAGGAAATTTTTTCTCTTTTGCCATTCTATAAATAAAACATTTCACGTTTGCCAATCATAGAGCCTAGCCCAATTCGCTTCCAAGCCTTGACACAGCATTTTCGTAATATTGTGTCACAAGGTTTGAATTTCTGTTTGTTGTTGTTGGTTGCTTTTTACAATTGCCTGATTTTGTGCTATAAACGCAATATAACTGTTTAGTTTTAACACTCAATCTAATGCTCCACATTGCTAACTTGGCCAACACAAATTTCATGGTCACACTCCCATGAGCCACGAGCTGTGACATACATCGCCTCAAGCGAGGCGTGCGTAATGGAATTAGGCTTGAGTTACGCGCATATCAAAATACGAATTCGATATGGCTAAGCAATAATGGCCAAGATTGAGCTTCAATTTTGGTTAAGTATATAGAATATTATATGTATATATATATATATATATATATATATATATATATATATATATATATATATATATATATATATCTGTAACTGGGCCTCTTGACAGGCTCTATTACAGCACTCTCTATGCTCCGCTGCACCCGCCAAGATCGTGAGAAAGTTGTAATTTAGTGTGTTTTCCGACGTTCATAAATAGAAAAGAGAGAAAAAAGAGATATATCTGGGCAAAAGTCGCACGCAACTTTTTTTAGTTGTATTTGTATTTGTATTTGTATTTTGTGTTTAGTTTTGTCGCCACTGGCAATGAAGAAATGCATATATATGTATATATATATATATATATATATATATATATATATATATGTATATATATATATATATATATATATATATATATATATATATATATATATATACGTATGTTTAATATATATAAGATAAATATATAAGAAAAATACCAAAACAAAAAGAAGCAAAATACATATAGTATATGCAAATGACTTTCAAAGTTATCTTCACACAGCTTCAGTTTCTAGTTTCTCGGGCCTGGAAGACAACATTTTCCATTAGCTCTATTGTACAATAGCCGATTGGGTCGCCCAGCGAAATGTTATGCAAATTGAACAGCATTTCGAGGGAAATTGTTGCGTCCAGACTTTCGGCATTTCTTTTGGACTTTTAAGTGCGTTGCGCAACACGCACCACCCAAATAAGGTAGCGAGAGTGCGAGCGGCTATCAGAGGCAGAGGTGGGCAGGGGAAGGGGCTAGGGGCGGCGTAAATGCGACAGGTTAGCCTAGTTTAGCTTGGCCAGTGAGGAAACCAATTTGGCCCAACCTGTAATGATGTCGATCGTGAACCAGATTTGTCTGCACGTCTTTCAGCTTCAGCTTCAGCTTTAGCTTCAGATTCCCATTCCGATTCCGATTCCGATTCCGCATCGCCGCATTGCACTACCCAAAAAAACTTCCCATTGAGTATGGTCTGGTCGGCGGCCAATTGTGGAGTGAGGCAGTCTTGCCCAGGAATTTCACTCTGGTTTTCTACACCCAATACCCAATATGCGTAGATGTGTGTGCATTGAGCTTGGAGCTTGCGGCTTGGTGTCTCTTGGCGAGAAAGCAGTCTGATCTCTGCTGTTATGTGGAAGTACTCGCTGTGTGTGTGCGTGTGTGTGTGTGTGTTGTACTGGCTAAAACTGGCTGAGCAGGTGAAGTTGTCGTATGCCAAACAAAAACACAACAACAAAGAAAAAAAGACAAAAAATGCGTGCCGCAACAAAAACAACAGACTGTTGCTATTGTTGTTGTTGTTGCTGTTGTTGTTGTTGTTGTTGTTGTTGCTGTTGTTGTTGTTGCTGTTGTTGTTGCTGTTGTACGACCCGGTCTGAAAGTCTTATCCGCATAAATGCAGCAACAAACCAGAAAAGCGCAAGTGAAACGAATTATGCGTGTAATCGTGCGTGTGTGTGTGTGTGTGTGTGTGTGCATCTTAACCTGCAGCCAAAGGCATTATACGCAAGGCTAATTGGCAGACAGCATAGCCAAAATTTATGCACTTTAGCAAACTTTGCTAACTGGAAACTGGCCTCGAAAAGCCTAAAAAAGGAGAATTTCAATTTGATGCACGTCTTTATGCATATCTGAGTATATTAATTGCTTGTTCACACAATATGGAAAGTAGCTCTTGAGAATTGCATAGAACGGCGACAGATAGGAGGAGGAGGCGAGAGATGGGAGGTGTTGGGCAAAAGGGTAAAGGAAAAGAAAACTAGGGAGGATAAAATATAAAAGAAGAGAGGAAGAGAGACAGAGAGAGAGAATGAGAGAGAGAGAATGATAGGAAGAGAGAGAGGTAAGGAGAGAGACAGTTAGAGAGGGGGCAGAGGGCGAGACAGAGAGAGGGAGGCAGAGAGAGAGTGAGAGGAAGTGAGAGAGAGAAAGTGTTAGATATTAAAAGGAAGTGAGAGAGAGGAGGGAGAGAGAGAGAGAGAGAGAATACTCTTATTCATTGCGTTGATTTTACTCTCAAATACATTTCCTGTCTCCCAAGCATTTCTCTCTTTCAGTCCATCACCACTTTTCTATTTACCTCTAGCAATATTCAGTTCCACTAATTTCCATTCTCTCTCTCCCTCTCTCTCTCTCTCTCTCTCTGTGTGTCTTAGTCATTCATTCTCGGTCTCTCTCTTGCTCAATATACATCCGCTTCTATCGCTCTTTCTCTTTATCTTCGAGTCTCTTTCTTATTATGTTTGTCACTTTATTTTCTCTCTCTCTCACTCTCTCTCTCTCTCTCTCTCTCTACCTGTACTTAAAGTTCTCCCTAACTCTCTTCCTCACTATCTGTATCGTTCTCTTTTCTATGCCCCCCCCCCCTCTCTCTCTCCCTCTCTCCCACTCTCACTGTAACGTGCTTACAATTTTGCCTTTTTTCACTGTTTCTTGCTCTTTCTAGCTCACTTTCTCTCTTCCCTCAATCAATTAATTCATTATTGTTCAGCTTTCTTGCCATATATTTGCTCAGCTGTTAGCGAAATGCTGCTGGAGACTTCAAACTTGCTATAAATACCTCTTTGTAGACACACTGTGCATGTTACAGTCATTATATATATATATATATATATATATATATATATATATATATATATATATATATATTCGTTGTTCGTTATTTCCAATCAGTCTGCTGCTGCAGCAGTCCTTAAATTTGATGGCTGTAAGATCAACTCATTTGATATGGATTTTCCGGCATGAAAAACCCTCGCCCATAACTGACCACATGCAAGCAGAATTTCATTAGGAAAACCCTAAATGGAGTCCCGTAAGCATTTTCAATCAGATAGGACGACACTGCAGACAGTCGACAGTTTCCAATTGGAATTCTATGTAGTCTTCGGATTTTCTTCTTTTGGGCCTTAACTAATAAGTTGTTTTGGTTGAGTTCGATTCTTTCAAACCATTTGTTGTGCAGGGCTGAGCGTTCTTTAATGCATTTGATATGCTTGCCCCGCTGCCGGACTTATCGCTGGTGTTTGTCTAGAAACCTTTTGTTGACGCCGCCGCCGCCGTCGTCTGACGCTCCTGTTGCAACCTCAAATGGACACAAAATGGTAGCATTTATGACTGGCCTCAAAAAGGCGTCAGGTACACACACTCTCTCTCTCTCTCCCTCTCTAGCACTCGCTCTGTCTCTTTCTCTCCCATTCTCTGGCTGTGGCATTCAGGTAAACTGTGGGGCACACATGAACGATTGACTTCTTGTTCGACTTTAATTTGTTGACATTTTCATTTCCTTATCATTTTCGTTACATTGTTCAACGTGTTGTTGTTGTTGTTGTTGCTTGTGGTAGTTGTAGTTGTTGTTGTTGTGGCAGGCAATTTGGGTTATTGTTACGCATCGATTGCTTAACCCTGTTACGTAAGCACACAAGTGCTGCATGGGCCTTGCGATAAGGCAAGCCAAACAGAAACTGAAAATGTGGACCACGATCTGATAAAGCCACGATATACGTATGTATATGATGTATAGAGAACCACAGAAAGACAGAGAGAGAGAGAGAGAGAGAGAGAGAGAGAGAGAGAGAGAGAGAGAGAGAGAGAGCGAGCGATGGTTATTGTAACCATCAGCTATAATCTCAACTCGCTTGTGGTTAAAAGTAAAACATGTTTTCAACAGGAAGAAGCGAATGTTGTCAATTAAAGTAAATATATATACTATATATATATTTTTTTAGATTGCACTTCCCTTGCTATAATCAGGGCTAACAGAACAAGAGCAAAAACCAGTTTGATATTGATTAATTTACTTCAGTAATTTCATTGTCAAGAGTTTTGTAATTTAAATTAGGTTCTTCGCTGAAGGATTGGGAAAAAACTAATTGGGAAACGGTAAGAAACGGTTAACCGGTTCACATTCGGACGTGCAGCCTTGACCACATATAAGGGCTTCTCCGTATTTGGGCTTTTGACGTGATTTAAAACAGAGTTGTTTTTTATTTGTATTTTGATGTTAGCTCAGTTATTTGATCGGGCTGCTGTCTTTGGCCAAGAAATGTCAAGGCGAGTGGTGCAGCGTTGCCAGATCGGTGGCAATGCCCTGTCAGCTATTTGATATGGAAGTGTGCGGCCAAATGTTTACCACGGTTAAATATCTCTAAGCCAACAAACAGCAACAGCAACACCAACAACGATCATTCACGATGACAATAACAAAAAAACAAAACAAAATAGAAAAACAGAAAAAAAGACTAACGGCGGCATTTTCCATTGTCTGCAACGTTTCGTTAGCTCAAAGCGCCTGGGAAATCGCAGCTGCTACTGCTGCTGCTGTTGTTGTTGTTGTAGTTGATGCCCCTTGCTGTGGCCATAAGTCAAAGTTGAGGGATTCATGGCAAGCCCGAAAATCGAAATACCGCACTCAAATCCCAGCCAGCCCTAAAACTACAGTTACGCAGTCGCCAAAAGAAAGAAACTAAAAAACAAAAATTAAGTGAAAAAATATTCAAAAATAAAAAACAAAAAAGTATTTCAAAGGGCCGCAATTGTTTTGAAAATTTACCATATTTCTTTTTAATGTGCCAACAAAATGTTGACTAAAACAAAGGCGTGCATTGCCCATTAGCCCAGTTAAGATACAAGTGCCAAAATAGTCTTGGCTAAGACCATGCGAAATTCGACTTGCAGCAGCACATGATATATATATCCATATATACATATATATATATCTATATATATCTATATATATTTATGCTCAACATATCATGCTGATTAGCTTATAAAGTTTTCCCGTTTCGTTTTGGTTGGCTTTTTTTTAAAGCCGTTTAAAACAATTTGGTACAATTTTGCTTGGCTTTTGTCAAAGCCGCTCGTCGCCGAGTTCAACATCATCATCATCATCATCATCATCATCATTAACATCATGATAAACGTAATTGTAATTGTAATTGTAACTGCCGGCAAGTGCACATAAATTTCATGTTCATACAACAATTAACAATTAAGCGGGCTATTGACATTATTTTTTGTTGTTTTTAGCTTTTTTTCCAGCTAGGGCAACTTGAAACGAGCCAAGGCTAAGACAGAAAAAAAAAACAACAAAACAAAAACAAAACGTCACAAACCTCAGCTACAGATTATGAAAATCTCTGGCCCATTGTAGGTCACAATTGCTCCGAAACTGAGCTGCGATTTCCGACAGTTTACTAAAGAAAACATGTTTTATGTTTATCATAGATATTTGATTTCCAGAATTTATATAATATTTAAATATTTTGCACTTGTCTGAAGACGTAAAACTGTGAGAATTTACACCTGTGGGGCAATCTGGATAAATTGGCTAAACAGGCGGAAACGGAAACAATACAGGGTTCTCCATATTCGAATCACCCATCTGGCAGCCCTATACCTTTTGACAGAGACGGGCACTATACGCCGTAGAGGTTCAAGGCGGCCATTTGAGAGATATCATACTCAAAGAGTGATGTGAACAAGTCTACTTGAACCAAATAATATGAGTATTATCGACAACAACAAAATTGTATATTTTCTTGATTAATATGTGGAATATGGGCCATCTGTAGGGCTGCCAGATGAGTCACTCAAATATGGAGATATATTATATTATAGTCCTGTCCGTCTGTCCCTCTGCTGGACATGCATGTATACTCCTGCAGGCCATACGCAGTACGAATATATCATATTCTTTGATAACATATTCCTTTCGTTTTGTTATCGATAATAATCGATAATTTGACTTTTTTATATTTATATTTATATATAAATATATATGTATATGTACATAGATACATACAGAGCTGACCATTAATACATTTGATATTTATTTTATTATAAAACTTAAAAACATTTATGACCGTTAAATTGCTGCATTGTAGCAATTCCGTTACATAATTCCACTCGAAAGTGTGGAAAATTAGCGTAAATGGCAGCAATGAAATCGTAATTTTTTTGCACAATGTGATTCAAACCACAAATTTGAAACTGATTTGCAAGAGTCTATAAAAACTTGAAAGGTAAACGTGATTATATAAAGGCAGATCGCTGCTAATTCAGCGATAATTTGATATCAATTAAGCTAAATAAAAGTGTGCAAAAATTCTATTCTATATATATTAATGGCTATGCTTAAATTGAATTTTGTTTTTCTAGGATTTGATTTGGCTTAATTGATATCAAATAATGCCTAATTAGCGGTGATCTACCTTTTTGACGCCTTGACCCAGTCAGGTGGGCCAGCTGGTTGGCTAACTGTAGCATAGTTTTGGCCACATTTGCCCCACTCAAGTGTGCCAGTGGCATTAAGATATGAGCACCTGTGTCTATCTCTGTGTGCGTGTGTGTGTTGGTCTGAAAGCCGCATTAAGATTCTAGGCTAAGTTTTGAGCTGTTTGGCCAGCAAACCGGTCCGAATACTCAGCATGTACCTATGTAAGGCAATTATCGAGAGCTGCTGCGCTTGTTGTTGGCATTTGCTTTCCTTTTCCATTTCACAATTGGCTCGGTCCGGCGGCGGAACGGGCGGAACGGGCGGAACGGGCGGAACTGAGATGTGGCAAATGATATGCGGCGGCTTGCCGCAAGGAAGTTCATAATTTAGCCATGGCTAATAAGCGTGCGCACTTCACAGGAAATCCAATCAACCGATGACAATCAATCAACTCAGCCGAGCCGATTGCAATGAATGAACTTGAAATCGCATGTAAATGAGACGAACTGAAGCTAAAGTGTCGCCAGTCGAGCACTTCGAGGCGATCGCTCGACCGTGCCAGCAGCTTGTAAACAGTAAACAGCAAGTGGCAAGTGCCAAGTGCCAAGTGGCAGGTGGCAGGTGGCAGGTGGCAAAGGGGGGACGAATTACACGAGGCGTTGCATGCAATGACTCAAAAAACAATGAACAAAATGTAATAAAAACCAAAAACAAAAAGAGAGAGAGAAAAAGAAGATCTACCAACTTGTAATTATATAATTTATATATATTAAACGCTGCGACCCGTTGACAATGACATTTTCTTTTCGCCGACATTCGTAAGAGTTGCTAAACGATGCGCTTAAGGTAAGCGAGGGGGGGGGGAGGGGCAATGGCAAGGTATTTGTACTTTTGGTAACTGGAGGTCTATGCTTCGTTTGTTTGTGTTTTTGACATTTGTCTCTTCTCTAGCGCGTTACGAGCGCATAATTATTATAATCATTATTTCAATTCAAGTTTTGGGCATGAAAATTGCAAAACCCTCGAGGGACCAGGCACAACAACAACAACAACAACAACAACAACAACAACAGACATATTATTAAGACAAATTATAGCATGAGCATGGCTGTGCAGGGTATCTTTGCCTTCGCCTGTGTCCAACTGTCCGGCTGTCCGGCTGTCCGCCCCTCAGCTCCGCCCCATAATCATGTGTCATATTTATTAGCCAAGTCAATGCACCTAAAACTCCTGTGCGTGTGTGTGTGTGTGTGTGTGTGTGTGTGTGAAGCCGTTGAAGTCAGCGCTGTGGCGGGTCGAGGTCATTCATCCAATATACATATATACATGCATACAAGCCTACAGACGTACATACATACATTTATAGATCTATGTAACGATGTAACAGGCAGCTAAGACCCCTATTGCCCAGTTATTCCTCCGCATTGTGAATGGTGCAGGAAACCCTCATGTCTGGCCCCACAAGCCACTCGCGCGGCGCAGTTAATAATGATGGTGAATCGTAAAAGTGATTGCTTTATAGTTAGTTAGTAGAACTAAATGGTTTTGTGTCTTGCCTAATTAGCCTGTGCTACACATCCCGCGGACAGTGGGGCAATCGACGAAGCTATGAATATACTTTAGACTTGATAAAGTTCTCATGTGCAACTGCTACATGATAGATGGGCTCATAGAAGACACATATACAGGATTCTTTATAATCGATTGACTCATCTGGCAACCCTACAAGGTTGCCCATATTCGATGGACCCATATTTTTTTTTTTAATCAAGGAAAAATACAATTTTGTTGTTGTCGATAATACTCATATTATTTGGCTCAAGTAGACTTGTTGACATCCCTCTTTGAGTATGATATCTCTCAAATGGCCGCCTTGAACCTCTACGGCGTATAGTGCCCATCTCTGTCAAAAGGTATAGGGCTGCCAGATGGGTGATTCGAATATGGAGAACCCTGTAGATATTTCTGTAATTTCATAACCGACGAATACATCTTTCACTGAAAAATCCACATAAATATACACATTTCTAAAGATCTGAGTCATTTAAGTTGCAATTAATTAATTTTGAAGAGTTTTTTAATTGCTGTACTTTATTTAGTCTGTTTTATTATTGTATAATATGGACGTAATTATTTGTGTTATATCATTTAATTTTATATGTAATAAAAGCAAACATATTGTTGGCCATTAAAATAAATGTGAATTTACATATAAATTAGCAAGCAAATAAAATACATTTCATACATATGAGAGCAAAGAAAGAAAAGGAAACTTTTCATTTCCTTTTTGAGCTGACTTTGCACCAGGGTGCAATGGCCGGAAAGACTTGAGCTACTTTAGAAGCTAGTAAATGCCATAGCTTTACATTGCAGGCAATATCAGCCGCAACAGCAACAGCAACAGCAATAACAACAGCAATAACAACAGCAACAATAACATTCATGGGAAATTGGATTGCAGTCAAAGGCAAACGGAAAACCATCAACAAATTTGATTGACAGCCAAAGCCGCGCTCAGCCCACCGCAGACAGATACGCCGACAGCGGCAGAGGCAGCGACGGTGGCAGCGACAGTGGCAGCGACAGTGGCAGCGACGTCGGCGACCGCGATGCCAGCCGCCAACAGGGCGAACACAAATGAATTTGAGCTGAAAGCCAAATGAATCAACTTCAACTGTTTTGCCAGTGTTTGGAATCGTTTGAATCGCTGCCATATAGCCGTGTTTACGGCTAAATGAAATGAAACCGGAAGTTTGGCTGCCAATGCGGCGGGCACGTCCCCAACGCCGATAGAGAGGTGGGGCGGGGAAATGACTCCGAAGCCCAGACAAACTGAAACCAAAACCAACACCAAAACCAAAACCAAAACCAAAACTAAAACCAAACCAAATCGCATCGCATCGAAGTGAGCCAAGTTCGTTCAACTTTGCTGCGTTTCTTGACCATTTAACAATGGCGTTGCCACTGCAATCGTTTTTGATTTGTTTTGGATTTTTTTGGACATGGTTGGGGGTGGTGGGGCGTTGCCAGACAATTGAATAACTGGAGGCAGCCTCCAGCCATAAAACAGCGAATCGTTGGGTGTTTGGGGCACAGCCACTGGGCCACACCTAAGTTTTTTTTTTTTTTTTTTTTTTGTCTCTTTTTGTTTTGGCCAGATGTCGCATTGCGTTAAAGCTCACCTTCGCGGCCATGCCGAATGTGGGTGTGTTTTGACGGAATTTATGATAATGATGATGATCATGTTATTGTTGTTGTTGTTGTTGTTGCTGCTGCTGTTGATGATGTTGCGGTGCGTCGACTTTTGTGCCACAATAAAACTAAAGATGGGTTCGTGATAATAATATATACAGATTCATACACACACGCACACCTACACACATACATATGCGAGCATTCCATAATATCCGCAGAATGTTTTCTTAACCTTCCTGGAATTTCATAATACTTTTTTTTTTTTATTTTTGTAATGTTTTATAGCCAGAATTTCAAGTGTTTGTGCTTTGATTTATTTTATGTTTTATTTATCATTTATCCTATCAGGAATTTGTGATATAACTGTATAGCTAGATGTGTGTTAAGGTTGCCTGAAAAAAAAAACAAGTTGATAAATAAGCAACTTAAATAAATTCTCAATCTTCAGTCTTCTTCTTGACAGCCGCTCCGTTCGAGCTCATATTTATAGGTTTGTTTTTCATGTTTCGGCAACGGTTGATTAGTCTGATGAGATCGTTTCAGATATTGCTAGTATGAATATCAGTCATAGTTACTTATGGAGTTCTTAAACTACAAATTTCACAGCAAACAAACATAAATTTGAGAACTTTGATTGAAAAATAGCTGTGAGAAGTGAGAATTGGGCGCTATTTGGACAAATCTGAGTAAAATGTATAGGAATTGCTTCCTAATCAATATTAATTGATATTTTTAACTAAACAATTTTATTTGATAATAAATCTATATATTTCAAAAAAACGTAATGTGAACATTTTAATAAAAAATAAAAATAAAATAAAGTAAAAAAATTAAATATTTAATTTCAAAATTTACATATGTTGTTAAAAACAATTTAAAATATGTAAGCGTGTTGTGAAAAATTAAAAAAAAAAAAAAAAATAAAAATATGTATGTAAAAAAATGTACGCAAAAAAAAAAAAATGAATAAATAAATAAAATTAAACAATAAGAAACAATTGAATGTTACTTATTTATTTTTATTTATGTAGGCAAAGTTATAAAAAATGTAACTATAGAAAAATATGAACAAAATAAAATTAAAATACAATTTATGGCTTTATAGAAAACATAAGAAAAATAATAAAATACAGATAAAAATAAATATTAATAAAATAAACTAAAAAAAAAACATTATTAATATATGTAATTAAGTTTCATTGTCTTATATATGTAAGGTTTGTCTAAATGAAATTAAATGAAAAATACTTTGGTGTTGTCATTAAGAACGCTTACCAACGGACTTCGCATGTCGCATAAATATATATTTTTTTTAATGCAAACTCATAAAATAGATTTAACTAAATTGTGTGAAATTCTTAGTGTACGAAATTCTATTGTTTAGTCGTTGGAAAAACGTTTTGCCAACTGTGTGTTAAAAAAAAAAAGGAAATAATGAAGAAAAATATTCATTAGTTCCAGCAACGTTAGACAATGGAATAATTAAATATGTTTTTGTGAAGTGAACGCCCAATTCATATCGAAAAAATAACACACACACACACACAAACACACACATAAATTACTATTGCTAATGCGGATATTGCTTTATTCGTGATGCGCAAACAAACGTGTGTGTAGATATATAAGCATATGTATGTATAAATATATGTAGCTATATATGTATCAATTGATATAGTTGCATATAGACTTGGGATTAATTAGTGGATAATGCGAAATTAGGAATCGCCGTCGGCCTGGATCGTGGCATCCACTTGCATGTTAGCACCTTCGCCATTTGCTGTCTTGGTTGCCTCATACTTGATACGATAGGTCGCCTGCGGATCGTAGATCTTCTCCAGACGCTGCCAGTCCTCGGGACGATTGTCAATGAGATGACGGGTTACCTTATCGGCGCCATATTTTTGCTTCTCGGTGCACTTGGCGCAGTCCGTCATCATCGCATCGGGCAGGATGTCTGGGAATGATAATTGATTGATTGTGAATTTGGAATGATTTCTGCTGGCATACCCTTTAGCATTTTGGCATCGGGTGTACAGGGTCCTTGACTCTCCAGGCACTTGATGTAGTTGTTGAGCAATCGATCCTGGCTCAATATCTCATCGATGTCGACATTGTCGAATTTGCTGTCATAGGCACTGCCCGATGCATCCATCAGAGCCGCCGGCATCGCAGTGGTTGCGGGTGGATGAGCACGGCAGGGCGCGGCCAGCAGCACCGCCAGCAGCAGCAGCAGCTGCAACAGTTGCAGTTGCATTAGCAGCGTTCTAGTGAAACGGAACATTGCGAAAAGGGCGTCGGAAAACGAGTGATACCAATTGACAGATCGAGTTTAGCTTTTATAGATGCTGCTGCCCACACGGCTGATGGAATTGTGGTCCAGTTGCGCACGATGTGCGTGTCGCTGGCCAATTTGAGTGTGCGCCACGTTTTGGCCAAATTGCGCGGCAAATTAACTGCATTTAGTTCAGCTGCTGCATGCGACGCCAGTGTGCCAGTGTGGGCCAAAAGGAAGCCATTGCTCTTAGCCAATGGCAGACAGCGTGTTAACCACCTCAACTGTAAATTGTGCAACAGCGCATTCTAGGCACAGCAGTGTGTGTGTGATTCTAGTGAGTTGGCATTTCCGGACCCAGGTCTACCCAGCTCAGCCAGTTCCTTGGCACCTTGCCTTGGGTTGACATCGTTTGATGTGTGTTCGTTTTTGGTTTTTGGCTTTCATTCTGTTACAACAATGCATTAGCATAAATACATACATTTCTATTTAGGTCTGATTGTGATTGTGTGCACGTGTGTGAGCCAAGTTTGGGGCCAACACAGCAGCTGATGGAACAAAAAGCCACCTGACCAGGTCGCAGCATTGCCGCAGATTTTGCCCATTTCTTGCTAGCAGCTGCTGCAGCTCTCTCCCTCTTTCTTTCGATCTCCCTCTCTCTCTGTCTAGCTCTCTGGCCGGTTGTCTTTCTTCGCCTCGGCGTTTATCTGTGAATAGAACATGCAGAGCTTGACTTTGACTCTGGACTATTGCCAGCGCTTTTAGCAACTGGCCAAGAACTGTTCTTGTCTGTAAGTCGTGGATTGCAGACGTGTCTCAAGCGCAGCGCGAGTGTTTCTTTTCCTCAAATAAAACTCTCCTCCACTCATCTGCGTGTGTATATATATATATATATTTGTGTGTGTGTGTGTGTGTGTGTGTATGTGTAATTAAGTCACTGTGAATCTTAAAAAATGCATTCGCAATATCGCAAACTGACCCAAATGGAAGACACAAGAAATTGCATAAATAAATAGCACAAAACCTGAAGGTCAGCTCATATATTCAATATGAATTATTGAACATTGAGCAGAAAGAAGAGCATATTGGCTTTCATAAGCTATGCAGAGTGCATTTATATATGGAAGAATTCTTGTCGACAAATGCGTTTAGAAAGTGCAACAAATTCAAATATTTCTGCAATTAGCAAGTCTATTAACAAGACTTGCCAGAGCATTGCACAGTCGTTTATGCTCGATTATTTTTATTTATATATTTTTTATTAATTTTTTTTTGTGAATGTCATGCATATGAATTATTTCATATATATTCAATAATCGGTTTTGAGTACAATAACTTTTGCTGAATTGATTCAAATTGTTGCCGATTTCCAATACAATATATTAAAGTTTCGTATTTATTTTTCGATTGTGTTTAAATTGTGTTGAATTTGTAAATTGTATTTTGTTGCTTGTTTGTTTTTGGTGCAGTTGAGTTCACAATAGACTGAAATAAAATGAGTTGCAAATCGCCTTTGTCGTACCTGCTGAAATTGGAGCAAATGGTAAGCGGACGTGTTTCAGATGTTTTAATATTTACTATTTAATATGATAATGGCTATTATATGGAGTGCTATTAATATATACACCCACACATAGCGAGTGAGGGAGGGGGATGGGCGGGGGGCGTAATGAGAAGTGGCCACACGTGCGTTTGGCAGATCTTTGATAGCTGCACAATTTTCGCTGTTTTGTTTTTGATTTGGTATTTGTTTTTGTTTTTGGCTTGATCAGGTTGCTCAAAGTTGTTCTTAATTGCTTAGTTAGCTAGACGCTCTGCCTACAGCTATGGACTGCCGTGAACAGCGCTTGAGCATCAGTTTCAGGTGCTTAAGCTGCGGCGGGACGGAGTTGGCCGTCGCCCAAATATGCGGAACGTGAATATTGCAAATGTTGCCCACCTACGTGATGAACGAACAAATACTTGAGTTCGACTACAAGTTCGAGTACTCGCACACAATTCTTAGTTATGGCAGCTGCGAGTTTTGACATTTGCCGCCATTGAGCACACACACACACACACACACACACACACACACACACACACAAACACACACACACACACACACACACGCACACGAATATACACCTGTGCTTCTCGGCGTGTTCATTTCATTTATGTTTGAATGCAAATAAAGCGCTTGGTTTACATTCAAAGTCCATAGCCAAAAGAATTCTCATATTGGAATGCTCGGTGGCGCATCGCTAGAGGCCATAACGCAAGCCGCTTTAACGGTTTACTCTTAACTTGGTTCTGGCTAATAAATATACAGAGAGAGGGAGAGGGAGGGAGAGGGCAAGAGAGAGAAGGCTGGTTAGGCTCTGATTTGGTTTGGAGCTGGAGAAAATTTGATTGAAAGCGACGCTTCAAATTTATTGAGAACTATTCTTAGTTCCAGAACTTATTCAGTGTTTATGTAGTATATACAATATATATGCATATTAATATTCAAGTTAAAATATTCTTGAATACAGTCTTATATATAATAATAAGCTGTAATGTTTTTACTATAGAAAAAACATATATTTTGAAGAATGATATAAATATAAATAGTGCATCTTGAATTTACAGCGTATTGTTGTATACATAATTTTGTGCAGGGTGTGTGGCTAATAGGCTATAGGTTAATTTTGCATAAATTGTTATAGGTACATCAATGATCTATCATAGGGTATAATCAATGAAGCATAAATATTATTAAAATCAGTAATATTAGATATATAATGTTGTTTATAGGTATTTAAAAGAAATATATTTATATATGTACAAATGATTTCGATATATATATATATATATATGTATATGGTATATTCATAATCAGCATAGATTTCTATATTTTCTACAGGGTAGTTGAGCAATGGCATATTCTTTGGTTAAGTCTCGCCTATTCCATACCCAAGTCTATCGATAATTTTTCAACATTTACAGGGTATTTGCTGTGCGAGCAGCATCAATCAATTAGCTGACATATTTTTATGTTCTTAGCTGTGGTTGCCGTTGTTGTTGTTGTTGTTGTTGTTGCTGTGCCTTTTAAGCGCCCACAAAGCGACGTCGTCTGTGAGGTGGGGCGTGTGGAGAGCTCCAGCAATTTCTATACGTGATTTGATGGGCAACACGGTTAGCTTGAGCTCAAATGTGGGAAAATCAACAGCGGTGGAAAAAAAAACATGCCAAGGTATTTACTCGTAACTCAGCCGGCACTTTGGCAATGCCAATTTTCCAGTACATTTTCCAGCCAAATTGGTGTTGTTTTGTTTCTCTCATTTGTTGTTGTTGTTGTTGCTGTTGTTGCTGTGTGTTTTTATTCATTTTCTATCATCATGTGATTAGAACAGCAGCAATGACAATCAGACAAAGAAGAAGCAGAACAGAACTGAACAGAATAGCAACAATCATTGGCAATTGGCCGTTCGCAAATTGGCGTCAATCAGAGCTGGCATGTGTAGATCACTCTGAATAAGTGATGTAGCTGTATATGTATATACACACACACATACATACACACATACATACATACACACACACATACATACATACATACATACATACATACATACATCTTCATCTACATCCACATCTACATCCACATCTACATCCACATCTATACCAAGAGCAATAGCTGTGCTGGCTGTTTAGCTTTAATTCGGCAATTTAGCCATTATTACCGCTGATGTTGTTGTTGCTGCTGCTGTTGACCATTTTAGCTGTGCCAACAATTTGCATGCAATATGCCACGCAGCACGTCATGTCATTAGCTGTTAATTATTTAATGTTCCGATGCGCCCACAGCCATCCACATTTCTCAGCCAATCACAAAAATCACTTCGTTGTCAAATCGTAGTTTTTTGCCCGCGAATAAATCGACAACAGTTAGTGTAGTTGGCTTATTGTTTTTGTTTTATTTATTTCTTTATTCTATTTTTTGTTTACATTGTAAACAATTTGTAAACAAATTAATAATTCTGTTGCCTAATTTGCTAATGCTTGACTGCCTTATCTGGCAACAGGAAGTTGTCGTTGGTAATTCATTCATGATCTCGTCTATGTAGGCAAATAATATTTTTTGCTGTCATAAATGAAGCAATTTCTAATTAATATTGTGTATTAAGAGAACCACTAGAAATAACTCTACTTATTTACTTGTTGGCTTCAGAATTCTATATTCATTTTTGGTATATTTTTGAGACTAGCTAGATCTGGCAAGTGGTTGATCTTGAGCTATATGTTCCACTATTCCAAAAAGTAATATATAGGTATATATATCTTATACTCGCTTTAGGTTGATTAAGGTATATAAATACATCAAAATGAACATATCTAGGTTTAAGGTTATATCTTTCACAGTATGATCAACATATTGACGCTCATATAAGGCTCAGAAAAGTTGGCTAGAAATATATGTTCTGCAATGCCAAAAGTTTGGCGTTCACTATATATTGTTTAATGTGTGTAGGCTAGTAAAACTTATATGTTTTTTATAGTTTTATAGCTACGATCAATTGGTCAATAATAAAGCGGCTAGAAGCATATGTGACATTCTCTTCTTAGCTTAGAACCTAATCCTATTACAGACCAGTGAAAATAATAAATCTTTCACAGTCTTAGAGCTTTGGTCAACAAATTTTGTTGATGAACTGTTCTTGAGCCCCTTTACCAAAAGATCTATAACTATATGATCTCTACATTAGATATGGCAAGTGCTACATATATACATATATGTTGGATATGTTGAATAAAGTGGAGTAAAATGCAGCTGCTGGCACTTTACAGAAGAAGAAGAAAAAAGCCAAAAAAAAAGAAAATGTTATGATACATAATTTTTGTGGAAAGCGATATGATAAAGAGTCCTTTGAGCACTTTAACTTTGATTTTAGTTACCTTACTTATTTTGGTTAAATCATGTTTAGTTCCCTAAGTTATTCTAGTGAAATTTTCTAGAACTCTTCAAAATTGGCTTCCACATCGAAGATGATCGGAAGTTCTGCGGAAAATACATAGAAGCTTATCAACTTAGACCAATAAACCCTCTTTATATAAGTATAGGGTATACACTGTATTCCCTAATGATCGCCTTTATGGCTCTTGGGACTTTGTGCAACGCGTCACGTGCTCCATGCAACTTGGATGCCCCAAATGAGGCAATGGGATCGGGATAGGAACAGCAGCTGGAGTAGCAGCAGCAGCAGCCGCCACAGCAGCCGCAGTTGGAGTAGAAACAGTTATTTCAGCCAGAGAGTGATCCCAGGGCATTTATCATTGCCGCATCATTGGGGCCAGTCTAACGAGCCTAACGGCGGGCCAAACTTGGTTTTTGGCGAAAAATAAGCAGAAGAGTGGCGAAAAAAAATAGAAATAGAAATATATTTTCACTATGCGCACATAAAACTGCGAACGAACGAACCGAAATCAATAAAGCGCCAAATTGTGTGTGTTCCAATTTCCCGAAACTTGAATGCTGCTGGCCTGGCCCGGCTGCTGCTGCTGCTGCTGCTGCTGCTGTCGCACAAACAGTTATCAGCCGGGCCGAGCTCACACTTTGCAGCTAACGGGTGATGCTGTCGGGCTGCTGCTGCTGGTGCTAGTGGTGCTGCTGGTACTAGTGGTGCTGCTGATACGCTGGTGGTGGTGGTGGTGGTGTTGCTGCTGCTGCTGCTGCTTAACGACCTCAAAAACCAGTTGATAGTCAGAACGAGGCAGCGGCAGCTCGACTCGGCACTTGTGCGATGGAATAGTTGTTGCTGTTGTTGGTGCTTTTAGCCGCAGCTGTTGTTGTTCCTGTTGTTGTTGTTAGTTTTGTCAAGTGTTCGGCATTCCGCGACGCAAGGCCCAGGTGAGCTGTGTGCGATTTAATGCATAGATATATGTAATATCTCTTGGCTCCTGCCTTCAAGCGCTTGGATGTTGCCACTCGCAGTTGCAATTGCAGTTGCAATTGCTGTAGCTGTTGCTGTTGCTGTTGCTGTTGCTGCATATGCAAACAGCAGCAGCAGCCGCTAGCACGCATATTTACGAGCATTTTTGTGGCTGTTGATTTTTATTGCGCGTCTATATATATGATTTTTTTATCTTTCTTTCTTAACCGATTTGTATTATTGAATGTGAACAAGTTTTGCCAACTGCCAACATGTGGGTCACTTAGCCACTATGGCAACAGGTTGTTGCTGTTGTTGTTGCTATTATTTCTGGTGTTATTCTGCTAGCTGATGCTGCTGATGCTGCTGCTGCTGCTGCTGCCGTGACTATTGCCATTGGCTGTGGCATTTGCAGCTGCAGGTTGCCTTCATAGCCGTGGGCTTGAATTTGGCTGTTTGTTTCAGCTGTCAGTGCATCTTGAAAGCTGTAAGCTTTAAGCTTAAAGCCAGATCTAGCCAAAAGGCAGCTCATTTTCTGGCTGTTTATGGCATTTGCTTGCCACGTTTTCAATTACATCACAATGTTTTGTTTTTAGGGAAAGCTTCTGAGTGACTACAATGAGTGGCATTGTTCAGCTGAATCATTTCATATCATTTAAGGACCTAAGCTAGGAGCAGAAGTTCTTCCAAGATCTTGTTCTATAGGGCCGCAGTTGGTGCCATTAGCATAGCTCAGAGAAATGTACTGGGGCTATTTGTAGTACTTAAAAGGGCTTTCGGCTCGTAGTATAATAAAGTCAGTAGGTCAACTTTGTCAGGAACAACAATGAAATGGACAGAAATGTTGTGATGCGTGCTGGGCTAATCGGCGCCCGGCTGTGACTAGAAGAATGTAAAAAAAAAAAAAAAACAGAAAAAACAAAGCAAACACATTGAGATGATGTCTCCTCTCCCTCCTCTATATCTGTGCCTTTAATTAATGACTCTAACCCGATTTGTAAAACAAAATAAAGCCAAATAACGCCAAAGCCGAGACGCAAAACAACAACAAAATAAATAAATAAAACAAAAACAAAAGCAAAACATACCTAAAACAGGTGAAAGTACAACTAGCCAAAATACAAACAACCGACAACCGACAAGCAACAGCCAGCGGCCAACAGCCAACAACTGGTTTTTCGGGGTGTCGGAATGTGCGGCTGGGGCTCTAGAAAGTGTTACATATCAAGTATGAATGCTATGCATATGATTGTGAAACGGCGAGCCAATGACCAAAAATTAGTTAGCCTACTGCAGATAGTGATAACAAATTGAACCTTTGTGATTTGAATGTGGGCCAACGGCAGCTTAAGTTAAACGAAACACGTTCCAATCGGCAGCCGAAAAGCCGAGAGCCCAAAAAATAAAAAAAAAAATTAAAAAAAAATAAAAAATAAAAACCCTATAGCAGAAGCATGTTGGCCGTTATGAAACAGCATGAAGTAAGAATAACAACGAGGTCGTGAGTCTTTGATCTTAGCCACAATTATGAACTGCCAACGGCTACCATGAAACTAACACTCGCTTCTATAGAATTGGTTGCCAATAAATACAAGAAGCTGCATTGATTGGCCAACAAAAACAAGGCAGAAGAAGCCGATGATGCAGAAGATGAAAACGTCATTAGAGCTTGGAAAAGTTTTTTGAACTTTCAAGGAAAATTATGTTGAGCTGGCAACAGCGAAGAAAATACTAAATTGCTAAAGAGTTTCAGTAAGTTTTTTGATTTACTTGTTTTTAATATGAACTTTGATGACTTCAGATACGTTCAAATCAGATCTAGAATAGAAAACTTATTGTTCATGTTTTTATCTGAAAAAGTCTCTTGGAAAATATACTGATCTGGAGACTGTAAGGGAAATGCTGAATTGCAAAAATTTCTAGATCTTTTTCAGCTAGTTAATTTATTTTTTAAATTACAGGTAAACGATAATCTTTTAGCTAAGGTGTATTTATCATATTTGATAACTTTTTATTGTTTTTCTCATCTCATGTTTTGTATATTAAAGGAAACATATTTTGAACTATAGACAGTCTAGAATGCTGCGATAAATATAAACCCAGCAATAAATTTAACAAAAATTTATTGTTCATTATTTTTTATACAAAAATTGTTTTTATACATTAAGTATGCGATCTTTACTAAAGCTAGGCAATATAATATCTCAAAATATGCCTTAAAAAAACATCTTATTCAACATCTGTACTTATCGCTTGAGGAAATATGAAATGCAGCAGATAAGCCTCTAGAAATGGCATATAAAAAACTGTTGCAATCGACACGTTTATAGAATATTTCAGAGCAACAATTTCTGGTCAAAGCTAGTCAAGGTCAAAATATATTTAGACATTTGAATACTTGGCATTATTGATTGTCTAGCAATGGCTTATGGGTCTATTAAAACATTTGAGCTGGCTGTCATTGTGGCTCTGGCGAACACACAGACACACAGACACTTTCGTTTATATGGAGCTATTCAGTCAGAGACGTTGTCCAAAATGTCCATTGCCACTGCGAGCGCTTTCATGCATAATTTGGCAACAACATTCGAACGCTGATTTGTATTTATGTATAGCGCTGATGCTTGGTTTGTCCGTGTGATTTGCATGCGGTGCGAGCTTTGAGTAATTCCGGATTACAAATGCGTCGCACGGCAATTGGTTTGCCTCGGATTTTGAAGCAATGCTGGTTTCATTGAAAGCGAAACTGAAACCGCCACCAAAATCAAGCAGATAAATGCTTTATCAGTTGAATCTGGACAGCAGTATATCTATATCTCCCTCTATCTCTCTCTCTCTCTCTCTCTCTCTCTCTCTCTCTCTGTATGTGTGTATGCTAAAGGTATGCAAAGATTATTTATATGCAATCATTTTGCACACTTGGCTGGGCCCTCTCGCCATGTTGTGCTCAGGGCAGGCAAGCGGCCAAGTGGCTGCCGCCTCGCCGCCAGTTAGTTGGGTAGGTGCATTGACTTTTCAAGCACGTGCAGGCGATGCTGATGCATGTCTAATGCCAGGCGACTCAACGTCGATCCGTTGTGGGCCCATGGCGATCCGTTCCAAGCGACATGACGTTGGGTTCATTGTCCAGCGATATTTCGTTTGGGCATTGCAGCGCGGGCGCCATTTGTTTTGTGCGGACAGCCGCTGGGTCGCTGCCAAATCCGCCTCGACGCGACTCCAGTCAAACTCCAACTCAGTTGAAGTCAACTCAACTTTTGTTACCGAAGACGATCATAAACTACGCTCGCTGGCTCAAGGCATGGCCGAGGTCTGACTGCCGCCCGCCCAACGTTGCGCAGGCCAAGCGATGTCGCCTTTAATTATGCAGAACACGCCAGCGCATGGCAAACAAAGCCAACTCACAAATACAATTGGAAAATGCATTCATCTGGGCTCGTTTACCTGCTGCCAGCTTTGGTCGGTAAATAATAAAGGGCAAACCCTCGGCCAGTGCTAACCGCAAAAGTGCTCAGGCCAGTGTCGAGTGCCGTCAATTGTCCTTAGCCAACTAGTTGGCTCATTAACAGCACATGTCCAGCTGCATCGGCCCATGAACCCTTAACCTTGCCGCGCACTGAGACTCCAAGCCAAGTTCATAGGTGGCAAAGTGTCTAAGCCATATCTGGCTGTCATAGCTAGTCATGCATGTTATTAACGCTTTTAGGCTGTTAGCCTGGCTTAGACCTGGATACTATTGGTTGTATGTGCTTGGATGGGAACTTAAAATTGGGCAAATAGGTATATATATTTGTAAATTGCTAATATACTGTTAGATAGGTATAATATGCAATAGGTATAAATATAATATTTGTAAATATAATGTGTAACTATAATAGATACAAACACAATAATAATTCATAATAATTTAATGGTATACATATAATAGGCATAAGGCAAACTAAGTATAAATATAATAGGTATACTTGAAATAGGCATAATATAGTAGGTATAATTAAGAAGGTTTACGTTTTTTTAGGTTTTATTATTATTCGTGTTTTTATTTTTATTATTATTTTTTTTTATTTATTTTTTTTTAATTTTTATTATTATTATTATTATTATTATTATTATTATTTTTATTATTTTTATTTTTATTATTATTACTATTATTATTATTTTTATTATTTTTATTTTTATTATAATTATCATTATTATTATTATCATCATTTTTATGATACTTATTATTATTATCATCATAATCATTGTGTCATTCATGCCATTGCATTCGTATTTTTCGTTATACTGTCATATAAATATTTTCATACTTATTAGCATTAGTTAGAGTTTAATTAGATATTGATATCAACATGTAAATGTATGTATTTATAGACATCTATATAAATACCAAGTATAAAGCTGAAATGCCAATACCAATACTAATGCCAATAACTAGGTAAATATTTATGCAGTATACAGTAATCAGATGTCGACAAATGCTCTTCGACAAAACCCTCTGATCTGCTAAATTCCTCACTGAAACCTTCATATAAACAATATATTCTAGCCCGGCTAAAAGCGCATTTGAATAGGTTCTGTGTAAGAAGACCTTAATAACACCTGAACGCACTTCTATTTTCATCTAAACTATTTCAAAATTCCACATAAATTTCTATAAATCTCTGTCATCCCGATATAGACATACATGATTTTGCCATTCCGATATTGAGTTACTACAGTATATTTATGTGAGTTCTTTGTCGGCTTAATAAATGATGATAGTTTCTTTATCGCCATATTTTAATTAATATTAATAAAATGTTAAATTAATTGGAGCTAAGAAAGTGAACGAGCGCGTGACGGAGTTGTTTTCAAGCTAACATATACATACATAGATGTCATATATGTATGTATTCTAAGATTGGGGTCGTGCACACAAATGAATCTCTTAACTTATTTACATAATGTGCCTTTTCGCAGTTCATAGAATTTCAACATGAATAACTCGGTCAAAGTCTCTAAATCTTTGCCACGCCAAAAAATGTTATCTTAATTTATTTCCTTTTGTCTTTAATTTGCTTTCAGTTCTTTCAGCTTGTTTTGTGCTATTATATTTTCTTGATTTTTGTATTATTATGCTTACATCAATCAAACACGATATATCCCAACTTTCATCTCAATCAATTTTGTTTTCACCTATTATCTTATATATAAATTTTTGTTTATAAATATTTATGCGATTGCATTCTTAACTTTTGCTTATTGTTGCCTTTGTTTACATTATTTGGAGTCTAAGGAAAAGTGCTTGGGAGTAAGGTAAGCCTTTATAAATAAATATATATATATGTGTATATACTATATATATGTATGTATATAGTATATGTCGACATGTTTACCCCGCTCAAGTTGAGCAACGAGCTGGAAACTTCAATGTTCTCAACTCGAGTGCTTTGCTTTGGCATCAGGCATGACACGACAGGCGTACAGACAATGCATATTAAGGTCTTCTTGGCTTCTTCTTCTTCCTATAGTACGCTGCTTCTTCCTCTTAATTCTGAACCTCACACCCTATGGAGAAGGTTCCATGTATGCCAGAATGTGCAGCGTCGTGACGATGACTTCCTACTTCCGTTTACGATTATTGCGATCGTGTCACGCTGCGTTGGCGTACAAATACGTGAATGTGTTAATGTGCACTTGTATTTGTATTTGCATTTGTGTTTGTGTCTGTGAACGTGGACGCAGTGTAATTATGGCCTAGCCATAGCCATGTTTCAAGTTGTTTCTACTTCTACAATGCTAACATCGGCGCATTGGCCTTATACACACACACACACACACACACACACACACACACACACACACACACACACACACACACACACACACGCACACTAATTGTCATAGATAACACGCTGAGCTTTTGTTATTGTTATGCAGTTGCAAGTGCTACACAGAGCGAAAAGTTGATGTCAGTTGAGAGTGAATAGAATATTTGTATATTTGTTATATATTTATATTATATTATATATGCATATGCTTGATATCTATATCAAGCACGCATTGTTATTTTAATTTCGTATTTTGATTTTTATCAAATTTAATTTGATTTAGTTTTGCCTCTCCTCACCTCTCCTTCTCTCCCAGTGTAGCCAGAGAGTTTACACTGTGCCATTCCCATACAATGGCCGTGGCAGCTGCAGTTTCAGTTGCAACAGTTACACTTTCCACGAACCAAGAGCTTCATTTATCATTTTAGCATTTGTGTGTTGCGGCTGCAGCCTGGCTCTATATTCATATTCTGTTCTGTTGGTTTGTTAAGTCAATCAACTTTGTTTACCGCGTTCGCTTGGCACGTTCCAAGCGAAAAATATGCATTGGCCCCTTTTGGAAAAGGTATGATGTATTTGTATGTATGTGTGTGTGTTTATGTATGCATGTATGCATGTATGTGTGTATGTATGTATGCACAATTCTTACATACGTAAGAATTGAAACCAAGAGAAATCCATTTATTTTTATTGTCCCTTATTTAGCATTTGCATTACTCGCACTCATCAAGATAGTTCATTGAAATTGTTATATTTACTAATTGAAATTCCACTCTAATCGTTACAGGGCTCTGATCCACGTGCGGCTACCTGTCGCGGCAAATTACAAAGTCGACGCTGCAAGCTGAATCAGGAAATCAACAAGGAGTTGCGCCTGCGCGCTGGCGCCGAAAATTTATACAAGGTAAGTCAATTTTAAGAAATGAAATCGTAGTGAATGGGAAAATGGCCGTATACAAGTTTTCTGAAGTGTTGCAAAGCTCAGCTGCACTATATATAGAATTGTATGTATATATACAGGGTTCTCCTTCTGCCACCTTTTGACAGAGATGGGCACTATACGCCGTAGAGGCTCAAGGCGGCCATTCAAAGACTGAGGTCCACAAGTCCACTTGAACCAAATAATATGATTATTATCGACAACATCAACAAAATTATATATTTCATTGATTTAAAAATAAAAATCCATCGAATATGGGCAGCCTTGTAGGGTTGCCAGATGGGTCACTCGAATATGGACCCTGTATGTATATATGTATATATGTTGGTTCCGTCGATCTCAGAGCGAGCGCCTGTAGATTTGATGTAGAGTTTGCTATATACACGCACAGATCAAGCTTGTTTAGTTTAGCTTGTCATTTGGTTAATGTTAAACAATTCAATGCATTTATTTCAACATTATTTGAACCTTTTAGTTGCGACAGCCAACAAATTGTGTATAAAGATTTCCTCAGATGTACAAAAACCAAGAGCTCTTTACCTCTTGGACGCCCGTCCCAAACTGACAAGAGCTTTTTGCTCTTTAAATACCCATTACCGGCTATCAGAGACGTACTAATTGAATTTTTGAAACGCATATCATGAGTTGCAGGTGTTTGCTGGTCAAGCACTCCCTTCATTAGAATTCCTACAATAATGCATATCTACTACAGCTCTTAAAATAATGCATATAATTGTACAGCTTGCTTAAGCCGGCAGTGGAGTTACGGCATCCATATGTTTTACCCAGTTTTGATAGCATTTATCTGAGTCGTGGCGGTTGCATTTCATAAGTGGCAGAAATGCCATGCCTGAAGATTTTTAGATTTATTTTATTTGAAATGACAGCTGAATCAAATTTGACATTTTTTTTATTTTAAATATTGCAAATAAAATAATGCAGAAATTACAGAATTGTAATAAAATCAGAAGAAAGTTTGCTTCATTGCATTCCCGACTTAAGTTGGCTGCTCAATATGCCTATATGATTTGTTTACTTTGGATTAGATTGCCTAATCTCTGTTTCTGTTTATTCATTATTTTGTTTTCATTGCATTCTTGCAGGCCACCACCAACCGGAAGCTGCGAGACACAGTCGCTCTGGAGCTGAGCTTTGTCAACTCAAATTTGCAGTTGCTCAAGGAGCAGCTGGCCGAGCTGAACTCATCTGTGGAGATCTATCAAAGCGAGAGGTGAGAGGGAGGTGCTATAATGATTAACTGCTCCACTGGGCGCGCGCACTGGCTGCACTGGCTAAAGCCACCTGTGCCCATTTCCCAAATAACTTGTTGCCATTATTTGTCGTTTTGGCCATTTTATTGTAGTTGTTGTTGTTGTTGTTGTTGTTGTTGTTGCATGCAAATGTTGAAATTTGTTGCTTTTTTTCTTGTTGCTGTTTCTTCTTGCTTTTTTTTATGTTAAGTTTAAGCTTTAGCTACCGCCCTCTGTTCGCTGGGATTGGGGTATGCAACAAACTATGGGGCGCTACCCAGCTGGGCAGCTGTAATTTTTGCGCATTAGTTTCTGGTCAAGCGCCTTTTTGCGCCGTCTACTGGAACGAATCACAGCGCTAAAAAACCTAAAAACAACAACTACGGCAACAACAATCAAACAACACAACAAAGAAAGTGAAAAAGCGTCATTAAATGCACAACTGACAAAAATACAAATATGAAACAAACAGACAAACAAACAATAGTAAAAAGTATTTCCACAATGGACAGACAGATGGACGCAAATGAACCAACCTCACTTGTCGTCGCACACGCTAATTGATGTTGATCAGTTAGTTAAATAGATATATCCATATACACTCATGATGAAAATAATAGGTACACCAAAATAATTTTGGAATTTTTGTCATAACTAATTAATTTTTGATATTTTTGAAAAAAAACTTGATGGTAACTTTAAGAACACAATCTAGCAATGAGATCTACGCAAAAAAAAAATTTGTATTTCCCCCTAAATTTATAGTAATTGCAATTCCTTGTAAATAGCCTGCTGAAAATAATAGGTACACTCGATTTCTACTGCCTAAAAAAAAATTTTTTTGAATACGAAAGGATTCTGTTATTGTTATAAATAGTAAGTATTCTTCACACAGACATTAAGAGTAGAAAAATTATTATCAATATCTATGAAGATGGGTCGAAATATTCATTGTTCGAGTGAGGAACGCAGAATTGCTAAAAACCTTAGAAGGAGTGGCAAATCTTCGCGTAATATTGCGAAACTGATGAACAGATCTCTTAATATTGTGTAAAATGCTTTAAAGGTGCACAATAAAAAGGAAACACGTGGACGTCGATCGAAAACCACACCAAAATTGGACCGACGCATTATAAGAATTGCAAAATCCGACCCTTTCAAATCATCAAGAGTCGTTGCAAACCGAAATGGAAAATATTTTTAACGGTTCTTTAATTTGGAGAAGACTACGAAGGACTAAACTACCAGGTCATATCGCAAAAAGGGTTACTTTGATGCGCACCAAATATTTAAACATGAGGCAAAATTTTGCTAAAGATCACATCACATCGGCAGGATCTGAAGGTCAAAAAAAGTGGCGTAATGTCCTATTTAGCAACAAAACCAAAATTTTCCTTTTTGGAAATGACTATTCTAGACCTATAAGACGCCCTAAAAGAAAAAAATTTGATCCTCGCTGCACAAAAAAAGCAGTTAAGCATAGCGGTGGAAACATTAGGGTTTGGGGCTCTTTCTCTTGAAGCTGTTCCTACGGAGTACGTCCGATTTTCCTAATATCTGAAATTTTGAGAGCAGCTGGCTACAGGCATATTCTCGGAAATATAATGCTAAAATGTGCTGAGAAAAACATGCCCCTGCGCTGGGTTTTTCAACAAGATAACGACCCGAAACACACGTTTAAATTAGTAAAAACTTGGTTTAAGGATAATAAAGTGGACACTCTCACTTGGCCCAGTCAGTTTCCTGATCTGAAACCAATTTAGAACTTGTGGAGTGAAGAATAAAAGCAGATAGCGAAGCAAAAGTGTGAAAACAAACGCCAATTATGGGACTTCGTCCAAGAAACTTGGAGGAAGATTCCGATTGGGTCCTGCCAAGCCTTAATGAGGATTATGCCTAACCGGATAGAAAAAGTTGTTAAAAATAAAGGGGGATATACCGGATATTAATCCAAAAATAAAATAACAAAAGATTTTGAATGATTTGAAAATCAAAAAATGAAATACATCTTACCAAAGTAAAGTGTACCTATTATTTTAGTCAAGCACAATGAAGTGCATTTTCGCTTTTTTGTTTGTAACTTTTGAAAAACTTTTTATTTTCTTCCAAATTTTCGTATTTTCATTAATATATACCTAACACAGAAACGTGCATTTAAATTTTGATGTTTCGGGCAGTAGAAAAAATGTTATGCTGAAGTAAACTCAATAAAATAAAATTTTAAGGGGTGTACCTATTATTTTCATCATGAGTGTATATGTATACAAATAAATATATAGCTGCCCATGTGGTAATGGCTAACAAACTAATTTTTCGCTTGATTAAGTCTAGCTAAATTCTCAGTTAATAAAGTTAAGATCAATGCGAATTGAAATGCATTTTGTACATCTTCCATTTACAGCCATGAAGGTATTATGCCCATGATCCCGTTGGGCCTCAAGGAGACAAAGGAAATCAATTTTATGGAACCATTTTCGGACTTTATACTGGAGCACTACAGCGAAGAGCCCTCAATATATATGGATGCCATAGCTGATATGACAGACACCAGACAGGTAAGCTGGACTAGTGATGCTGATGATAACGATGCCAATCTATTTGACTATAAATATTCCATATGTAGGCATCAAAGACGCCCTCGCGTGATGGCCTGGGTGTTGCGCTGCTCTTCCGTTACTACAATCTATTGTATTATGTGGAACGGCGCTTCTTTCCGCCCGATCGCAATCTGGGCGTTTACTTCGAATGGTACGACTCCCTCACTGGTGTGCCCTCCTGCCAGCGCACCATTGCCTTCGAGAAGGCCTGCACGCTGTTCAATCTGGGCGCCATTTACACACAGATCGGCGCACGCCACGACAGGCGCACCGAACGTGGCCTGGACGCAGCCGTTGATAGTTTTTTGCGTGCGGCTGGCGTCTTTCGACACATCTACGACACGTTCACCAATGCACCGTCGATGGACTTGAAGCCGCAGGTGCTCGATGTCCTCGTCTCACTCATGTTGTCCCAGGCACGCGAATGCCTGTTCGAGAAGCTCCAGCTACAGATTGAGGCATTGGGCCTAACTGAGTCCAGTCATGTAAGTAAAATGGATTGAGGGAATCGCTGGACGTTAAGTCTATCCATAAAAGTCATCGTCTCCCATTTCTATTGCCCAATTACCTAAACGCTATCAATGCCTCGAGTACGTGACAAATACGTCAACAACAACAATGATAAATGTGGCATATGTCCAATTGACTGACCCAGAGATTTATCTGCATATGCATTTGAGCTGTACGCCGTAATGCGATGAGTCTTAGCTAATTATACCTACGACATTTACAGCTCTTTCGGGATTTGGCTGGTGAGGCGGCACAGCTGTCGCTGGAGTACAATGAAATGCATAAGAACATCCAAGTGAATGACACACACACCTATTTGCCCGAGTGCTGGGCGGGTCTGGTGCCGCTCAAGGCCGAATTGTACAAAGGTAAGTCAGAATGATGTCTGGCCTTGCTATTGATATTGGCATTTGGCCAACGTCAATTCGCTGAACTAACAACATTCCATCAACATCCATTTAGCTCTGGCACATCATTACGAGGCGCGCAGCATTGATACCATTGTGGGCGACGCTGACAATGTATCGTTGGGCACCAAAAAGAGTCAGACGGCATCGTCGAACGAGTCGTTCATTGGCAATGCGCGGGAGGCACTGCGTGCCACCGAGGCGAACAGCGTATGCGAGGAGGAGACCGTCAGCGTTGCTGCCATCAAGCGCACCCACTTGAAAGAAGCTCTGGCTAGTCACGAGGAGGCGCAGCGCTTGCAGCGCATGTGCCGCTACCTGAAGGTGAGTCATGCACATGCACATGCACATGCAATTCAATTATTCATTGGCAATTCCATCATTTCATCATTGGCAGAACAAAACATCACTGACGCAGGTCATCAAGGAGGCCTATTACAAGACCCAGGACGAATATGAACGATTCTGCCTTCAGGCTCCGGCCAAGAACATAGATGAGTGCTACGATCTAACTGAGCGAGTTGTGGAAGGTGAGCATTAAAGACGAGATGTGATAGATATATTATAATATATAAATATATTTCATTGCCCACAGCCTCCTCGAAGTTTACGCTGACGCTGACAGGTCCGGACTTTACTTCGTACAAAGTGGAAGATCCGTTCAAGCAACTTGGCCCCATTGCAATATTCTCCGCACGTCGCCACTGGACAGCACCGCGCTGTGTTCGCCTGCAGAAGGGCTCGGCCATATATCATGATGCGAGCAGCTATCATTGCCACTGTCCCAGGGGCGACGAGAGTCACGAGGCCGGCTGCAGCCTGTACAAGGAGGAGCTAGAGAATTTCGGATTTCATGTGCGTGGCGATGCGCCAGTCATAATAGCACACGTCGAGATCAATTCATTGGCTGATGTTAGTATTGGGCTTCGATTGAGATAGGCTGCCCTAAGTAATCTCCATTGTAATCTCCATTGCAGTTGGGCGGCATTAAGGAGGGCGACTTCATTGTGGAAATCGCGGGCATGGATGTCAAATGGTATTCGCATCAGCAGGTCGTACGGCTCATACAATCCTGTGGCGCTACACTGGAACTTAAGGTCATTACGCCCATGGATCGCAATTATCTAAAGGTAAATAGATTTCAATTCGATAGAAATTTCATATATTAATTGAGATTCCATTGCAGCCGCTGTCGTCAAAAGGCTCCATATCAACGTTATCGGCTGCCAGCTCATCGGGCGTCTCGTCCGGCTCATCTAGCCCCACCAGCACCACCACAAAGCCCAAGCTGCGGCTCAAGAACTCGGCCAAGACGCGCTTTGTGGGCAGCGTGTCGTCCAGTTCATGGAATCCCTTTCGACGTACGCCGAGCCTAGCGAAGATATTTTAAGTGCTCTTTGACCATTAGCACTAGGGATTTCTTAGTTTAAGTTATGCTTTAATTTCCGCAGCAGTGGCCATTATTTTGCTTCAATGCAAACTGGATTTTTCCACACACACACACACACACATAACTGTATATGTGTATATGTCCATACATATATTTAATTATATGTGTTAAGCCAAGTCTTTATTTAACCCACATGCTTTGCTTTGGATGCCTGCTAAGCCCCACACATAATTCCATTTATTTTCCGACAACATGGAAAATATCTGTGAGAATGTGAACGTATCCTGCATTGATAACGGTACTCGATATGTTTGATCATACAATACAAATGCAATAATCCAAACTGAATCCAAGAATTCAGTGCGAAACATTTTATGCAAAATGGTGTATAACACTTGAAACAGACAGAGATAGAGGTAGACATGGAGGGAAAGGGAGAGAATGTGCCGCATAACCCCAAAAAAAAAAAAATTTTTTTTTAATTATTTACAAGCGTATATCACGATATGACCATACATATATGTTACATGCATAGGTATATAAATATATATACTTATTATATCAAATATTCCTTCGAGCTTCAAACTGAAATTGATTTATATTGAAATTGAATCGACATCGAGCTACTTT
Source organism: Drosophila mayaguana (assembly GCA_037075325.1). Lineage (NCBI taxonomy): Eukaryota > Metazoa > Arthropoda > Insecta > Diptera > Drosophilidae > Drosophila > Drosophila mayaguana. The sequence continues at coordinate 2,485,763 of JBAMCG010000077.1, forward strand.
TACGCACATTTCCAATGTATATATGTATATTTATATTAAGTCACAATTATTTTGTATACATTTTGTAAAAGCCATTTTATACAATCAACACACAGATACACAGAGACGTATGTATGTATGTATACATACTTATGGAATAAGCAAGTACATATGTATTTCATTGCATTGATAAAATATTTATTAATAAATTTTTTTTTGTGTATGCATGTTTACAATATATTTATATAGTCATATATATATACATATATCAATCTATATTTGCAGCATATTTGCATATTTAATTAGGTTTCTTCTGTGAACTATATCCAAATTTCTTTCAATTTCGATTGTTTAACAAATAACTAGAAATTTTTTGTTGTTGATTAACTAATAAGAACAGGAAAATTTACTTCCGGTGAATTTTCTCCAACATTTCGCGCACCAGCTTTGGAATGCTGTCCAGCTCCTTGACCAGCATCATTTGCTCAGCCAAATTGGCGCGATAGATGCGCTGAACGCGACGAATCATTGGGGCCGTGACATGGGTGTCGATCAGGTCTTGTGGTGTAAGGTTCAACCTGTTCATGAGCTTCGATCCCTCACGCACAGCAGCTCGGACCTTTTCGTTAGCCTTTGGCAACTTGCGTGTCTCTTGGTTAGACTCAGCTGAACTGGACAAGTCCAAGGACGGCAAATCATGGCGCTCATTTACGCCGCTCGATTTTGGCGAATCGACCAGGCTGCTCGAAGTCGACGGTGTTGTTGTCTCACTGGCTGTTTCAGGTGTTTCATATTTATCGAACAATTCGGTCACATCATCGTTAGTCGAACGCAACATCGAAGATGAGCCACTCGATGTGGAAGTACCCTCATGGAGGCTCTTATAATAAATGAGATCATCGACTATCCTATTGCGTAGCTCGTTACTCTCATCAGTTGCCTCCTTGGCACGCTTGTCAATATAGCTAGATAGTTGACTTTCCCTGGTGGAAGGACGTCCGTGGCGTGGCTTCGGCTGTGCCGCTTTCAATGACTTGGTCTGGCTCGGTTTGTGCTCAGCTGACGCCTTCTTGCAGAGACTCTGGTTTGACTCTGGTTCCACCATGTTGCGTGAAGGCTTGCGACCCTTCTTTGTTACCCTGCTGCCTTGCACGGTATGCAGATCCAAATCAGAGGGTGGAAAGAAGAACTGTTGGTGAATGTGCTGGGAAATTTGAGATTTTGCAAATGGAACGGCAAACTCCTTGTGCTCCGACTCGTTTGACAATTTGTCGACATTGGACTGAAGTGAAGTTTCAGTGGCTACAGTGCTACAGCTTTGCTGCGGCTTCTGCTTGCGGCGATCAATCGAGCAGCAGGGCTCTGTGGCTGCTGGAGATACGTAGCCCTTATCGGGAAAATCGTACTTGTGCTTGCCGACCAGCTTTTGCAATGAGCCTTCGCTGACTGGCGATTGCAGCAAGTGGACCTTCGACTTCGACTTATAACTGGTAGATTGTATTTCATCGTCCATTGAAATCTCTTCATTGATTGGCTGTGGAAAGCGTGGTGGCTTTCCTTCATTGCGTGACTTATAGAAACTTGGATTTTCAATATTTATTGCCATCGGCTCTTTGAAAAGGGACACTGGCGGCAGCGGCTCCTTGTGCTTGGATGACTTAGCTGATAGTGATTCAGCTGATGACGGCATATCCATGGTAAGGCCGGTCGCTTCAGAACAGCCAGAGGATAGCTCTATTTGATCTTCAGTCTGTTGCTGGCTAGATGGGCTATCACTTTGACTTTCAGAAGTTTGAATCGATCCGAATTCCCGGCTGCAGCAAGGGCAAGCGAACATCAAAGTTTGTGTGGACTTCTCGCAGTCAGGGCGCTTCCTGTACTTATTATAGTGTGAAGGAACCTCCGACAGCGACATTGAGAGCTGTGAGCGTGATTCGATATGTCCGCTCAAAACGCTCTCATCGGTCGACTCCAGACCAAGTCCAGTCATTTGACAATCAAGCCGCTCTTTGCAGCTATTCCTCGAATTCTTCTACAAAGTATGTGATTAGGTGAAAAAAACAAAAAAAAGGGCTTCGCCACTTACCGATTGGGAATAATACGACTTTTTCATGATGAATTTAAATTTGTTTGCGTAAATAAATAACTATTTTTTCTTATGTGATTTTTTGTTGTTGAATTTTTGGTTGTAAATTTGTACACAATTTTACGAATTTGTGTATATTTATATATGAATATAAAAATAAAAATTCACTTTTTATATTGTCGTATTTGTTTTTTTTTTTTTTTCAAATTTTTGGTTGTATATTTGGAAATTGAAATTTTTATTCGTCCTGCTCTTTATACTATTTCACAGAGACTGACGATTTTCCTTTGTGAGCTCACATAGCAGCTCAAATTCAACGAAACTCTTTTCAGAGCTAACTAGATTGGAATTTAGCATTGGGTTGAGTGTCGACATATCTGAGTACAACAAAAATTATTGCATACTTTCGAGCTCATCATTTGAAGGACACAAAGGAAACTAGATTCAAAACAAGTGTCAGACAGTTTAAAACAGAGTTGCAAAAAAATGGGGAGAAGAAATGAATAAAGTGTAAGCTGTTCGAACCGAAAATTCAGCTGATAAGCTGGATATATAAACTTATAATTATAAATAAATATTATATCATATAAATTTAATTAAAACAAATTAATATAAATTTAACTGAAGATTGTATGCAGAAAATAATAATAAAAAATGGACTGAGTTCCACAAATATAAGTTTAAAGAGCTGGAAAGAAATATGGAAGAAGAAGCAGAAACTCAGCTCGATTGAGAGGTTCTTAGAAGCCCCAGGAGCGCCTATACTTCTGTTTGCAAGTAAATTTAATAAATGAAATTAAACAAAAACTATAATAATAAATCAATAAATCATCTTATTCACAATAAAAAAAAAAATACGAAACAAAGTATATGTTGCAAAAAAAAAAAAACAAATTAATTAATATACAATATTAAAAAATATAATATAATATTGTCTCATAAAAATAATAAGTTATTGTCAATAAACATTATCAGGAATAAATTCATAGAGGTTCTCTTTTAAGTTTTAACAAACCTATGAAAAAAAAAAGAATTAAGGAATATAAAAATTACAAAAATATAATATAATATTGTCTCATAAAAATAATAAAATATTAAAATAAAAAGTTGAATAAAATCAATAAACATTATTAGGAATAAATTCTTAGAAGTTCTCTCCTAAGCTTTAACAAAGTTATGCAAAAAAAAAAAAAATATATATATATATATATAATATTATATAATATATAATCGTAATATATAATCATAAAAATAAAAAAATATTATAATAAAGAGTTAAATAAAAACAGTAAACCTTATTAGTAATAAATTCTTAGAGGTTCTCTCTTAAATTTTAACAAAGTTATGCAAGCTTTAAGTCGAGAATTAGGAACTTTTATCGGCTTTGCTAGTCAAAATGAATGCCTTATGCTTTGGTATTTGTGCATATGCTGAATCATTTATATTATTATATGAGCTTAGACATTATAAATACTTGAGCAAACGTGCTGAACGCTATGTGAAGGGCAATGCGAATGTTTTAAGCAGGTGTTGAGCAGAGTATTTAAGATATGCTTCAGTCAAGCATTTCCTTGCCCTGGCTTAGGTCTAATTGAATAAATACAAATGGTAGCTATAATTTAAGAATTTCAATTAAATTACGTACAAAGCGTACGTAGAAAACTTTAAATTAAAAAAAAAACATTGTAAACATAACTTATTTTAAATGATTTTTACTTAAAGTAAGTAAATTTCATTGAGAACAGCGAGTGGATGTGCTTAGACACAGAATTGAGAAGCACTGATTGACTTGGGAGAGCAATTAAAGAGGAGACGGTCTCCCTCTCTCTCCCTCTTTCTCTCTCTCTCCCTCTCTCTCTCTCTCTCCCTCTCTCTCTCTGTTGATCTGCTTCACTTACAACAAGTAGCCAACGATATCGTCGTCGTCATCCACGTTATCGTTGCCCGCAATTTGCCGGCGCAGCTCGCAGCGACCCAGCGCCTCCAGGTACGGCTGCAGCACCGACATCGAGCGTCACTGATGGTGCTGATGCTGGTGCCTATGCAGGGGTGATGGCGTCGCATGGACGTTGGCCGCGTGTTGAGCGGACGAGTTCAGAAACGGTGTGAGCAGCTCTATGGGCAGTGGGAAAATGATGGTCGAGTTCTTTTCGGCCGAGATGCTGCTCAGCGTTTGCAAATAGCGCAGCTGCAAAGCCGATGGACTCGACGATATGATCTCGGAGGCTTCTTTGAGCGCACGCGAAGATTTCATCTCGCCCTCGGCGGCAATCACCTTGGCGCGTGCCTCACGTGCAGCCTCCGCTTCGGCGGCCATGGCGCGTTGCAGAGCCGTTGGCAGCGAGACATCCTTGCTGCAATGAATGAAGAGACACCACTATGATAGCTCCAAAGATCAACATTTCATTCCATGCGACTCACATTTCAACTCGTTCCACCTTGACGCCCCAAGGGTCGGTGGCCTCGTCCAGCGACATTTGCATCGTATGTGAAATGGTCTCGCGCTCCGTGAGCAGCTCCGATAGGTTGCGAGTGCCCAGCACGTTGCGCAACGTTGTGGCAGCCAAGAGGCGTGTGGAGTGGCTGTAATTGGAGACTTGAATAACGGCCTTCAGTGGATCGCTGATGCGATAGTAGACCACTGCATCGACTGTCACTGTCACCGAATCCTTGGACAGCACCTCCTGCGGCGGCACATCGAACGAGACCGTGCGCAGATCCACCGGATAATAGTCATCCACGCAGGGCAGCACGAAAAAGACGCCCGGACCACGTGCCCCACCGCTGCGCAGACGACCCATGCGAAAGATGACCGCACGCTCATACTCGGAGACCACCTTGAAGCAAATGAAGACCGAGAAGGGAAACGTCAGCACCATGATCAGCACCGATATGGCCGTGGCCAGTAGCTCCACGCAGCCCATCTCCTCATTTTCAGCTGCAAAACGAGAAGAAAGAAAACCAAATCAAAAGGAGCTACGAAATGCGTAACATTAATCGCAGCATTTCACAAGCAATTGAAAATCAATTGAAGACACATTTCATGACGTGCTCGCATGTTGTGTGATTGCTGGCGGGGGGTGTATGGGGTATATGGGGTGTGGTGGTGTGTGCTGTGCTGCTGTGCTGCTGTGTGGTTTCTACTGCCGTCTGCCACATGTGCATTGTGGCACTTGTTGCTCGTGTTGCTAAAAACGCAAATGTTTTCTCTATGCTGCCTCGGATTTCCGTTTGTTGTTCCACTGAGCACAGACAGCCGGACGGATTTTCATTGGAAACGGGCACAGACACCGGCCACAAACAGAGATCACACGAAGCCAGCCAAAACACTTGGCGTACATTTAATCATAAAACATGGCAAAATATTTATTCTACTGGCCATACAGACCCTAGGGGTAATAGATATACCATTATTATTCGTAATTGCGCTGATATGAATGACTATGAGGATATTGATATGGATATGACTAGATCAATTCAAGTGAGTTGGGGATTTAAGTATTCAATTATTTATGTCTTTACAATACTTGGATCAGCAGGTGTGGCAAGCAATTGCATATATATAATATATAGATGACTCTATTCTTATATCTATTATTAAGTTAGTTCATTTCCATATACAATTTTGATTTTTTGTTGATTCTGAACTTTAAAAATTTTTTTTTAATTCTTCGGAATCAGTTGGAGTTTTAGGAGCGAAAGATGAGTTGAATTGCAATTTCAATTATATTGCAATAGAAATAAGGCAAAGATTCAAAATAGAATACAAATTATAAACGATGATTAAATATAAATAAAAAAATGTTATTATCTTAAATAAAAAATAATAATAAATATATTATATATACATAAAAAAATTAGTATATATATCATAAAAAAATTAATTTAAATATCTCAAATAAAAAATAATAATAAATATATCATATATATATTAAAAAAAATTTATATATATATAAATATCTTAAATATAATAATATGATTATATTAAACACATATCCATATATCAGCCATAAAAGTGAAGTTTTTGGGATCTTTAAAATATAGCTAGAGATCGGACTGCTTTAAATATGAGAACCTGTACTACATAAAGCCTAATTGCATTTCAAACGAAGAGTATAATCCATACATATATCTGCCATAAAAGTGAAGTTTTATGGCCTGGAAGTAAAATGGAACGAAAGCAATTGTTTTTGATCTCAACGATCTTGCATACGGCTGCGATCTATCAGCTCGCTATAGTATAACTACATAAGTATATATTTGTTTATTGCTAAATTAGCCATATTTCCATAGACGAATAGCCTAAGCATTTCTATACACACATATACATATATAGAATGGTAATTGCATGGATTGTTTATGTTTTACTATAGAGATTTCAACGAGTGCGGGCAGGTTGAACTAATACCAATCCAGGGCAGAGCAGAGCAGACCAAAGCAAAGCTAAACAATCGCCTGGCCAATTGGAACATTTATGGAATGTTTATGTAGTACGAGTACATGTTGGTCAAAAAAAAAAAAAAAAAAAAAAAAAGGAAAAATTCTACATAGAGTCTATAGATGGGGAGCACGGTTATTTTCAGTTAGAGCAGCTTTTCTTTCTCTTTTTGTTTATCTTATATGTTTCGACAATACGATTTATATCCCATATCCGTATACGAATCAAATCGTTGCCTCACGTCACGTCACATCACGTCACGTTGCGTCGCGTCTCGTCAATCTGGGCTGTTATTTATTTTTACTTGTCGGCGCACAGTTTATATTGCATACTTCATAGGTGGTCGTCGCTCGATCTCGGCTGATCGATAGATACAATTCAATATGTACAATATCATCGAGATGGAATGAATCATTTTCACCTACGGGCCGACGCCAAATTGACTGAATTATGTTTTTCGAGCGCATAAATATGAATTTATGGGATCGTGAAACGAAAACTATTTGTATCTTTTATAGTTCTACACAAACACATAACGTCAATCAGCCGTGATCAGTTTCTGAACCAAATATGCAATGGGAAATGCGGCCAAGTATTGAAAAACAATTTGTAACTAGAAATCTATAAAAGTTCAAATCCATTTGAAGAGAATTTAGAGAAGTTGCAGGGAAACTTGTTACTTCTTTACAGATTTCCCTTTAAAGTCTAAGTTTTAGTAGTTTGAAGGCTTGTTTCTTACAGGTTTTCAGTCCCTGATAGGGATGTGTGCTAGAGCTGATCTGAACCGTGTGCTGTTGCTGCTGCTGCTGCTGCTGGTGCTGTGGGGCAAGCGAGGTCTGGCCGGCAACTGTTCCGGGCTGATTGAGGCGCGAGCGATGCTGATGCGGCGATGCAGGATGCATGATGATGATGCTGCTGCTACTGCTGCTACTGCTACTGCTGCTGCTGCTGCTGCTGCTGCTGCTGCTGCTGCTGCTGCTGCTGCTACTCTCCTAAAGATCTGTACCGTTAAAATGGCGCACGATGAGCACTGCACGCGTCTAGCGCACGTTTCCAATTGAGCAGCGGGCCGCAAGTCTCAAGCGTCGAAGCAGTTGTTCGGCTCATTTCACACGTTGCCGTTTACGGCGCCTCCGTTCCGTGCCGTTCAACCATCCGGCCAAAGCATCTCTCTGTATACACACACACACCCGCAGCCGTAGAGCCGAATGTTGTTTGTATTTCTTTCTTTTTTTTTTTTAAATATACATTTTTGCTCTGTGTGTTGTTTAGATTATTAGAAACGAACGAACTACAAAAATCTATATGGAGAATATGGAGATAATTTATAAACCACTTCAGCTAACAAAATGCCGAAGCATCTATGCACGTTGTTAGGCATTTGTCTTAATCAAGCAGGGAACAGCCGCTAGTGATCTATTAGCGACAAAAGGTCAGACGGCTTACAACATTTGACACACAAACGTGTCGCACGCAATGCGAAGCGACGAGGGCTCTCTCTCTCTCTCTCATTTCGGTCCAATTTATGATCCTGGGAGATGTTCATTTATATTTATAATATGAAAGATCGCGCTAAATCTCTGTGGAATAATATGCGAGGGAAATAAAATTATTCATCAATTTTTATACATTTTAAATACATTTTATAAATTCAACTTTTTCTGATGTGGAATAAATGGCTGAATGAATAGCTTAGCATCAGGACTTGGCCTACCAATGCTTGTCTCTCTTTCCCTCTCTAAACTTAATGCTTGTTCGCAATGTGAAGAGTTGATCAAGTTTGGGTTATGTGCCTTCATATCATCGCCCAAGAGGGCGTGGCAAACCAGGCATAACTTTCTCTCTTACACATTTAGAGTTACAAGCATCTAGTTCTGCAGTTGGATTACTCAGGGCAGATAATTCTGGCCTGAGTTGGAGAGAATTACAAAGCTTTCAGTATCAAGACTATCAGTAGCGCCTTTCTTTGTAGTTCTCACTGCAGTTTCAGCAGCTGCATCTATTTGATATCACACTTGTTCGCACTTCCCTGAAATTGTGAGATTTACATAGAAAGGCGTTGGCGATGCATTTGTCTGAGAGAATGAAATGAATGATTCGAGATAAATAATAATCATTTGGTTTAATAGTAACATATAATTAATAAATATATAACAAATTGCAATTGTATTTTATTTCGACTGCTAATAGCCAATAAGTAATATCTGATATAGGCAATATCTCGTTTGAAGATCATTTATTTCGTGTTTGGCACAGTGCATAATATTTTCGCTGAATTTGTGCGAACGCCGAGCAATGAGCCAAAAGCGTTTTGCCAATGCATTCTATGTTTTTGTATACAATTTGTGTTGTGGTTGTTGTTATTGTTGTTGCGGTCTTGATGCGTGTTACGCATGTTTCATGCTGCCAGAAGGCAAATTGACTCAAGGCTCTACTTTATTGGTAACACTGCATTTGCTTTATTGTAATAGTTTCGTTTATAACAAATTATGCAATAAATGCGCGCTTTGATTTTGTTTTCTTTCCGTATTTTTCTCTTTATACAGTTGGCTAAATCCGCTTCTGATTTGTTTTGATTTTGTTTTTAATGGTTTATAGTTCAATTACATTGCCAGATTTGAAAGTCTATAAGATATTGTTACCGAACAGATAGATGTATATATGATACAGCACTTTCAAGAAGCTGTAAGGCACATTTTGGTTATATATAATATATATATATATGGTTTACAATAATTTTTGTATAGTATAATTTATGATTGATTGCTAATTTCGCCTTAAATATTGAAATATTCCTTTTACAACTTTGTTGCATAGTTTAAAGGTAGTATAAATGTATAGGTATATACGCAAACATACATTCATATACATATACTGATATTAGAAATTAAATGTGAAGCTATTTATCAAATGCTGGCAATAATTTCATTCAATGAGTTTTTAACGTTTTTGTTTTGCTTTGTTTTGTTTTGCGCTACGCTTGAATCTTATCAACATATTCGATTTGGCCGCTGGGTATATACTATATATGTGAATATATATTCTTGGAAATTACTCTAGCACACACACATACACAAACAACAGCTATACAAATATTCTCAATGTTTTAATTGACTGAGCAATGCGTGTGTGTGTGTATATATATATTTAGTCTGTGCCGCTGCCCCACTACAACATGCGCCTCATATTAATCGTTCTCTCTCTTTCGCCCATTGTGTGGCTATAGCTCATTGTATCTCTTTTTTGCATTCCATGCAGAAATCAAATAATAAGAATAATAATGATAATAATAATAATATCTTAACAACTAATAATCTTTCCAATTATTTGCTGTGCTTTATCAAATTCGTTTGCGCTACGGCAGCCGCGTGGCACCTCCAGCACCTCCACCGCTGCCAGTTGCAGCGAGCTCCTGCTGCTGATGGCGTCTTCGTCAATCGTTGTACATGCCATCGACCAGGAAGTCCATGCGCCTGTAGTGACGCGTTGTCCATAGCTCACGGAAGCGCCTGTAGCCCACAATGAATACAGCTATGGCCAGCGGCACAGCCAGCATGATGGTTACGATGGGCACAATATATTCGTTTTCGCCACGATTCACCAGGCTGCTGCTCATCTGCTGCACGGGCAAGACATGCGGTGCAACGCTGCCACCGTTAAGAGCACTAATATCCAATTTCTCTCCCTCAATTTGTTTCGCCATGCTGCTGGTGACGGTTGGCTTTTTGGGACGAACTGTGGTTGTGGTTGTGGTTGTGGTGCTTGGCGTTGCTGTGGTCGTTGTCGTGGATGTGGTTGCCTTTGTGGTTGTAGTAGTTGTTGATGAAGTGGAAGTTGATGGCGTGGCGGCGATGCTGCTGCTGTTGCCGCTGCTGCTGCTACTGTTTGTGGCTGTGCTATTGATAACAGCTCCTGTCGTTGTATTGATGGTTACGGTGGTGCCGCTGCTGCTACTATTATTGCTATTATTATTATTGTTCTTGCTGTCATTGCCATTGCCGTTGCCGTTGTTGTTCTTGATGTCACTCAGCGACACGCCATCGGCCACTATTTTGTCCGTCTTGACCGTAGATTTTGTTTGTTTTGTTATCGGCGTTATTGTTGTTGTTGTTGTTGTCGTTGTTTTATTTAATTGCGGCTCTGGTGTGGACGCTGGTAGCTTCACTACAATAGCTGAGTCCGTATTGGTAACGCCACGCGCTAGCACCGGAGATTGATCCGCCGTGTCGTTGACCTTGACAGGTTTGTTCACTGGCACTGGATTGGCTATATCTGTCAAGATTTATGGCACACATTTATATATATATATATATATATATATTAAATATATTTATGTATAGCTTAGAGCTCGTATACCTATACCTGATGATGTTGCGTTAGCACTTTTAGTTTCGTTCAGAGTTGTTGTATTATTGGCGCTGTTGCTTGGGACAACCATGGTTAGTTTGGTTACATTGGAGCTGGCTGGAGCTCCAATAGCTATTTGGTCCGCTTGGGCCAGCGGTACGGCTGTTAGCTGCTGTATTAGCAGAAGTAAGAGCACCGGAAGCACGTTCATTTTTCGCTTTGATGCAGTCGTGTGAAATGTGCTGCAGTTGCTAAATTTGACAGCGGCTTGCCTTTTGCTTTTATTTGGAATATCTTGGAGCTCAATAGTGATGCACAAAAGTTTGATAGCTAGTATCGATATGAATGAATGTCACAAGTGTATTTAAAAAATTTACGATAGGTATATCATATCGCATCCCTCGATTGCCCATCCATGCTGTGTATTCAGAAATAACAGAAGATGTCATTTAGAATTTATATCTAGTTGAAATATATTTCGATGCCATGTTTTCAGCTCATTCTCTTTATTTTTCGTAAACAACTAAAGTCACAAAGAATATATAAAAAGAACATCGCACTCATTGCAGTTAGGTGCTCACTTACAAAAGCTGCTGTCTTTTTTACTGTTCGGTATAAATCGTACACCGGACGTTATCGGTGTGTGCGCTATCGATAAGAAATCGTTGATTTCAATATTTCATTTGACGGCAAATTCAAAAGAAAGACAATGTACGTCAATATTAATATGTATGTATATTTTAACGTACTCTGTATAATTTCTATAATTATTTTGTATTTTACGGTTTATCTCTTTTGAATTGTTTTTTTTTTTTTTTGTTTTGTTTTATTTTTGTTTGCTAATTTTATATATTTCTGCTCTAACTGATTCTTTTTGTATGCATTTTGCCTAGGACTAGCTTTAGTTAGTTAATTCATTTACTGAACAGCATAAAATGTAACTTGTTTTGTTTTTGTTTTTTGCTTGACTTTGTACGCTAAACAACATTATTGCACATATTAGGATTAGAGCATAGCGAGAAGCTATGCCTTAAAAGAAAGCAGTTGAATGATTGCGGACAGCTCCTGCCGATCCATCTCACAGTGGATTGATTTAATGATGTCAAGTGATATGTACGCCTCTTACTAATTGCTTGGGAAATGGTTTATGCAGCAGCTCCGGATTTTAACTATGGTAGCACAGGCTTAAAATAATAAAGCAGCTCGTTGCTGTTGCTGTTGCTGTAAGCTAGTTGGTGTTGTTGTTGTTGCCGATGTTCGGGTTGTGATTGCTGCGGCCGTTGGTGATTTTAATTCCTCCACAATGATGACGCCGTGCTCATCAACCATGTGATTCAATAGCAAATTCTCAACCTGCTCATCGGATAGTAATTCTTTGGGTTCTGAGGATCTGTAAAGTAGTTGTTGTTGTAATTGTGTAACACCAAAAACAGAGATAGCCAAAGACAACAGATTAAAGTAGGCGCAAATGTGATGGAAAAGAGGCAAGAGAGTGTAAGCGAAAGAGAGGGATAGTGAGAAAGATGTACACATAGAGAGAGAGAAGATTGGCAAAGTTTTAAGTAGAATGGATGCATGAAAATTTATGCTTAATGAAATCTTATGAATCGAATCGAAAAAAAGGAAAAATTACTAATCAGCAACTTGTTCACATTGATATGTGCATTTGGTTTCTTGAAATAACTTTACGCTCATTCACTTCAGTTAAAAAATGCAAATTTATATGTATAATGAAGTTGAAAATTAAAATATTTAATATCACAAATGATATATATAATAGAATTTGAAACATATGCATTAAAACTGAATTATAATTCATAATACAGTTTAAATATATTCTAAGCAAATAAATTATACATAATTTTTAGAAATATATTCAAATTAAATTATGAAATATTATTCATAATTAAGTTTTAGTATGGATCTATCAATTTGAATTAAATTTTTTATTAAATGAAATTAAATTAAAGAATAGGAATTCAATTGGGATATATTCAATTCCACAATATGTAATAAAATTAATATGTAATAAAATAATCAAAAGTTATTTCACGATGCCAAAACACACAGATACACTCTCATACAGACACCTCCATACATACGCATGCACACACTCACACCCACCCACACACACACACTGGCACATGTATTTAGCTACACACATACACACAAAAAAAAGTATTTGCAGTACATACAAATTTGTTAAAAGTAGATATTTGACTTTGGTTTTTAGTTTGTTTTGAGAAGCGTGCGTGCGTGCAATGCGGTTAGTTGATTATTATTGTAGTAGTAGTATTTGTTGTTGTTGTTGTTGGATGGTTGATTGATTGATTGATTGTTGTTATTACTGTAGTAGTAGTTGTTGTTGTTTCTGTGGTTGTTGTAATCGAATTTGTGTGTTGAAAGAGCAAATATACCAAATTAAAGCAGCCAATTCGTTACTTTTTGTTATCGAGCATTTAGGAATTTAGTTAATTGCAGTAGCTGATTATTATTAGTTCTTGCAGTAGTTGAAGCATTTGGGAGTTCTTGTTTTTTTTTTTAGACTTTAGTTTTTGTTTTTTAATTTTTGAGTGAGTGCAGTTTGAATTTGGAATAGCAGTTTGGCGGTAAATCGGTTTATCGTTTATCGATCTGTTTGATTTCTTGTCCGCTTTGATCAAATGAGCTTTGTCAGGCGATTCTGCAGCGTGCAGAGTAGGCTGCTGCCAACGCCGACGTTGACGCCGGCGGCGCTGCGCCCGCTGCCATCTACTGACCTGCTAAACAAAAAGAAATCGCCGGCACCGCCGCTGCTGCTGCCGCTGCCGCTGCTATTGTTGGTGCACGCTGAGGCATTCGCTGCCGTCGCTGACGTCGTCGTTGTCGCTGCACCTGCTGCTGCTGCTGTTGCTGTTGCAGCAAGCAGTGCATCCGTCTCGCCGCCATCGTTGGCCATTTCCGATTCACTATTGCGCCGCTCCAGACTGCGGCCGACCTTCTGAAAGCCATAGCTAAACACATCCTTCACCTTGTCGCCGGCATCGATCAACAGATCCAGACTCTGCCGTCGTCCGCTGCTCTTGAAGCTATTCGAACGCGACAGCCACTGGCTGAGGCTCTGCTTGCGGCTCATCTGTTGGCCGGCCAGGCCGATGCCGATGCCAATGCCGCTGCTATCATCCTGGAATATCGTCGTGCAGGTCACTTTGCGCTTGGGCTCATCCGACGACGATGTGGAGTGCTGCGACTGTGCATCCGCATCCAGGCCGCTCAGGCCATAGCCCAAGCCGTGGCCGCCCAGGCTGCCGGCGCCATCCAGAGCCTGTTGCTCCAGCAGCGACTGATTCGAATAGCTCGAACTGGTGCTGTCCGAGTGCGAGAGTCGTATTTCCGTCCACTGATCGATGTCGTTGTCCGCCGGCGGGGCCGACGTCGATGCCGAAGCCGAGGCCGAGGCCAGCGAGCTGCTGCCCGACTCCGAGCGCGGCTTCACCTCGTACGGGCCGTGCAGACCTTGCGCCTGGGCGAACAGATTATTGTCGCCGTCCGTGGCGCTGGTGCTGGCCGACTTGTGCATGCCGCCGGCCAGCTTCTGTGGGAAGGTCAACACCGTCTCGAAGTCGTGCAGCAGATGCGGACAGTCGTGTGGATCGGCGTGCCTCTGGCGCGGCGAACTGGCGCCGCTGCCCAGGCGATCGGGCATACGTAAATACTCCTCCTCCGGCTCATCCAGCCGCAGCTGCTCCGACTCTGACTGGAGCTGCTGGTGCTGCTGGGAATCGATGGCATCCACCTGGCGCAGCATCGCCTCGTAATTAAGCAAATTGTTCCGCTGCTGCCGCTGCCTGTGTATATCCTCTGAGATCTGCTCCAGATTCTTCAGTGCCTCGTTGTAGGTCAACTTGGCGGCGCTAACCTTTGCCTCCAGCTCGTTGACGCGCAGCTTTTGCGCCTTCAGCAGTCCGTTGTAGTTCGCGCGCGTCTCATAGTAGGGCCTGCATTAACGAGCGATTATCAGCTAGATTAGTGGGCGTGGCATTGGCGGCAGGTGAGCAGCGCATACTCACGAGCACTGGATACAATACAAAGCGTGCAAAATGCTAAAGTATCTCAACAAAAGTAAATTGCGCCGCAGCTGCAATCTATGAAGAAGAAGAAGAAGAAGAAAAAAAGAAGAAACCAAAAGAAGAGAACGAAATAGAACCGAAAGTAGAACCAAAAACTAAAAATACAAAAAACAAAATATCAACCAAGAGATGTTCTGGCAGAGTAGAAACTAAACAGAATCCGAATATAATCATATCAGGATTAAATATATATAGTAAATATGTTAATAAGATATGCTCATTATTAGATAGAAGTTTTCTATGTATACATTTATATATATGAGTACCATAGGTAACTAATAATCTTGTAAGGCTTTTGCATGAAAAATATATTCCTGGATTTAGCCTCTGGATACATATATGTATATATGTATAAATATATACCTATATTGCATATGTCTCTTATATAATGCATATTGTTGTAAACAGAAAGAAGCAGGAGTCATTTTTGGTATAGCGCTTGAAAAGTTTTTCATTTTCCTATAAGAAGCGCTAATATAAATGCTCTAAAAACCTGATATAACTCATATATCATATTCATAATTTTTCAGCTTTCAAAAATATACATGTATCATACTTTGAGATAATTCACATTTCAAAATTGTCAACAATTTAAAACTTAAAATTCTGCTGTACTCATGGTTATTAACATAATAATTTTCAAAATAAAAAAGATAAAATTCAAAAATATCCTCAAAAATCTTAAAAAAAAGAACCTAAGCTTCAATAAATAGAAATTAAATGATTCTTAAAACAGTTAAGACGCTATCGAAAACTCAATATTCCCTCTGCCAGAGCACCAAAAATGAAATCAAATTGGAGTCCAATTAGATACCTGGAGGAGCGTAAAGCTTGCTTGAGCTGCCCTTGGAGCTTGTTTACGCGATTGTTGGCCACCTCGAGCTTCAGTTGGCACATCTTGAGGGCGTTGCGTGTATCGGTCACCTCCAATTGGGATTGATTGACCTTGCTAGCGGCATGGCTGAGCATCTCCTGGCAGGCGGTGTCCAACGTCGACTTCTCGCCGAGACCCTGCTCGGCCAGATAGACCATTTCCTTGGCGGCAGCATGTATGGACTTGGCTTTCTCATGATTGGCCGCCGCCAGCTGCGTCTCCTTGGCCAACTGGGCGGCATAGATGCGCGACTCGTAGTAGGGTTTGGCGGCATCTATTGAGTTGCCCAGCTTGTGGGCGGCGGCCTTGATCCGCACCACGCTCTCCGCCAGCAGACGCTTAAATTCGCACTTCGCCTCCTGCACGGGGGACAGTGAATGTTATATAAAGTAAATAAGAAACGTGATGCGAAACGACGTGTAATACCAACAAAAAAAAAAATCAATAATAAAACTCACATCGAGCTCCACTTCATATTTGTTGATATTGTCCGTCGCTGTGTTGAGCTTTTCCAATTCGATCTGGAATGTAAGCCAATTAGCCGATTGGAATAGTGGATAGAGGGATGTGGTCTATATAGGGCAAATACCTGGACACGCGGATCCACGGGCGTATTGCTTTCCGTTGACATTGCAGCAGTCCCCGTAGTAATCGAACAGTAATTAACCAAGTCAAATGGGGTTGAGAAATGAACGAGCTTTGTCACTTGGCTATCATGGCGGATGCAGTGCAGCCGTTTGCTGTTTTCAATTCGGTTCTGATTGCAACTGTGTCAATTCGATTCACCAAGTGGAAAATTAAGCGCAGCAGTTATTAGTTGAAAAAGCTTTTGTGGCAACAACAATGCGTACACACATAACGATGACAACACAGCGAGCAGAGCTTTTGGCAAATGCAAACACAGCCACCAAGCCAACACAATACGAAAAAAAACGCGTCCCAGCTGACTGAATGGCCAAAAGCTCTCACTGCATGTTTACTGCGTCGAGCAGCAGCAGCTAGCAAAATCTCAAATGAATTGAAATTGTTATTGATTGTCACACTTTTTTTCACTCTCGCAACACTATAGTAATAATGTGTAAAATATGTTTATTTATATTAATTTTCATTCAACGTTTCGTTCTCACAAATAAGTGGCGAGGGCAGCAGTAGCAGCGCTTTTTTCTAGTTGATTTTATTGCTCACAACCACCGAGTGCACGCAATGGCGCCCCCTATTGTGAGCTTTCTGTATATTCCGTTGGTATAATTAGTCCGGCAGCACTGTGTGGAAGTATAAACTTATATATTTGTTGCATGCTTTAAACTAACAGTTATAATTAAATTTAATACTAAATAATTTGATATACAAACAAATACGACGTTCATTAACAGAAAAGTTTTGATGAGTTTTTACGCATTTTCAGCAGCCATATGTACTTGGTATATTTGTGCGGTATTTTATTGTGTTGTTGTTTTTTGGTATTTTGGGGCGTTGCGCTTGCAATCACATTGCTATCGTTAGTTGTTAGTCTTCATTTTGTTTTCGTTGCGCGCGGTCTTCGTGTCGCTCAACAGCTGCTGCACTGTTGTCCTAACTTAAGAACTAAACTGCTAACAAAATCAAGAAATAATTAACATAAAGTAATTATTAAACAGCAGCAGCTTGCAACTAAAGTTTCGGCGCAAGTGCTCGGCACACATATAGCAAAGTGCTATTAGCTTTTTTTTTACGGTTCTGGTGTCTAGTGTTAAGAGTTTGTGGTGTTCCTTGGCTTTTTTGTTGTTGGCCGTTTTTTTTTTGTTTTTTTTTTTTTTTTTGTTTTTGGAAGATGCGCGGGCGCAACTAAAAGGCGTCAAAATATTGAAACGTAAGCCTCACATAATCAAACAAAACTTTAGATGATTTTTTCTCTCTGTTAACAAGACGCGCGTAAACAAATAATATTTTCAAAATATTGTAACAGCAACAACAAAATGTGGCGGCTGCCGCTGCGGCAGCTATTGTTGCGTTTGCTTTGGCTGTCTTTGGCTGCTTTTATCTGCGCTGCTTGCAGCAAGTGACGGCAGCACAGACTGTGGCGATAGCGACGCCGACAGCAACGGCAACGGCGACTGCGGCGTCGACTGGGACGCGATGGCAGCAGCAGCAGCATTGTCTTTTGTCTGCGCCTTAACTCGTTTTCCTCTTGGTCGGCCTCTTCTATTTGGCCGTGTCGTTTTTTTTTTGTCTCTCTTCTTTGTTTTTGTTTCGGTTTCTCATTTTCTTCTTCTGCTTTTTATTTGTTTTATTGGCTTTTTTTTGTTTTTGGAAAATTCGATTTGATGTTGCAGACGGCGTTTGGCGTGACGCAAGCGCCAACTTTTGCAGCGGCCGCCGCTGCAGCAACAAACCCCTTTTACACACACATACGCATGCTGCATGGATGTGTGTGTGTGTGTGTGCTTAATGGCAGCCAAAAACTTTCAATTAGAATAAATATTCATGTCCTGTATTGTTGTTGTTGTTGCTCTTGTTGCCATGCATCTTCCTTTGGCTCTCGCTCTTCTGCTCCCTCGCCATCTTATACGTAATTTCCACTTGCAGCGCTGCATCGTCAACATTAGCCAGCAAGAAGCCGAAAACGGAGAAAGAGAGATAGATAGAGAGTGAGAGAGAGAGAGAAAGATAGAGAAAACAAAAAGAAAACAAAATCTATTGAAAACAAAAACAACGTTAACTCTAACGTTGCAACGTCTTCGTTTGCTTTTGGGTAAGTCTCAACTATTTTATTTGTATTATATTTTTGGATGTTGTTTTATTGTGATTTCCTTTTTTGTGGCTGTTGCTGTTGATAAGCATCTTATCATTAAGATTCTTATTGGCCACACGCTCCATTCACTTTCTCTTCCCCCCTTCCACTGCCAGTTGCGGACAGACGTGAAGAGCTTGTTTGACAGGGATTAACATTTTCTATTGGGCGATCTCTTTGCTCTGCACTTGTACAAGAAATATATTTAACCGTAGTATATATAATATATATGTATATGTAAGGGAGTTTCTGCAAAAGGGACCAATCATGTTCAGTCATCCCCTTTGAAGGCGTAATCCTTGGCTCTTATACGTCTGCCATTGCGAATTCATTCATAAATATACATATATACAATATACAATATTTACCTTTAGAAATTCCCACTAAAAGCTTTACTCTTATACGTATACGATGTCTTTACATATACCTCTAAAAGATATTTTCTATAGAATTGACACGAAATATTCTCATATGATCCCGTTTTGCTCTTATACGTTCGCTTTTATATATGTATATAGATATGTATATTGCGCATAATATATGTTCTTAGCTTTGATCAATGTGCTCTTATACTTCTGCCTTTGGTCTTATAACTACTTAACACACATCTATATATTTATATATATATATATGTTTCATTTAGCATATTTTCTGTTGACAATGGCAAAAAAAAAAAAAAAAAAAAAAAACAAAAAAACAGCTAAAAAGAAAACCAACTATCCTTATTGATAGTCTTATACAGCTACGCTTTGTCTTATACATAAGTGCTTCAGATGCGCCTTAGCAAAAACAGGAAATGTTACTGAACTTTTCCAGTATTATATGAAGTTTTATGGAGGCTGTCTTATATTATATATGCATATCAAATATATATAATCTGATAAATATCTATATACATATAAATAAATTAATATTAAGAAAAATAAAACCAACAGAAGTGAAATCCTATTTAAAGCCGATTTCTTATTATATTATATTATTATACTTATTCATACAGATCTCTTAATCTTTTGGTTATATATAAATATACACATAACTAAGCCAACGCAACCCCAAGCATTTATAGAACTGATTCTTATTGCGCTTTTAGTTCATGGACGACTTAGTCTATTATTTTTAAGTTTCGCATACGGGCTCCAGAGGCTTCGGTCCCTTCGTAGCGGCGACTCGGCAGCCCGAAATAGATCAAAGGGTGCCGGAAACCTGGGAAGAAGCTGCAAGTGGGAATCTGCTGAGACGCAAGATTTTTCGTTTTCCGTTTTTTGTTTGTGTTACTTCTTCTCCTTTGCCTTTTGCCGGTTCTTTTTGCTGCGATTTTTTTCTGCGGTGTTTTTTAGTAATTCTTTCGTGCATTTCTCAACTCAATTTGAGGGCGAAAAGAGGAGGTTGGAATCTGCCAGAATATAAAAATATGTGTGGCATCTGAAAAATATAAATCATGAAAGAGTATTTGCAATGGTATTGGGTTTAAAATGAACTGATTTTATGTTGTATAAGTCTGGTATGGGGTAACTCTTAGACAATTTATGTTTGTATATATTTGTGCAGTATACGTTTCTATTTGTATATATCTTTAGCGCATACTGGATAAGTCAGACATGGTATAAATAATAAACTCAACTTTTACTAGGTAGCTGAGATTATGATTATTATGTTACTTATGCTAGAGAAGTTTGGCTTAGATTGACTTTTACTTATACTGCATAAGTGCAGAAGCCTTTGTTTATAATTCAGTCATATATTTATGTATATTTCTGTTAATCTATTTTCAATGTTAAGTATGCAAATGTTTCTTTTCACTTTGCATTTTGGACTGAACTCACAGAGAGTGGAAAAAAGTCAAATGAGTTAGGAAAATAATATTAGTAATGTCTGCATTTTAAACCGGTTCGGCTGAACTTTCATGGAAAATAGATGCAGCGACTGAGCTGTCCATTAGTAGAGTTTATACTGTACCTAGTTTATAAGCTTCAAAATGTAGAGTTTTACTAAATTTTGAAACTTACCCAAATTAGTTTGGCATAATCCATAAGTGGTGCTTAATGTAGAGTAGCTGTTTATTAGCGAGTCTTCACTGTAGTCTGACCTCTCGCAGGCATTCGTAGCACATGTGTGCATTGCATATAGACATGCCTATCGCACGATATTACCCTTTTGGCATTGAATTTTGTCGTTCAAGTGCCAAACACACACACACACACACATATATATGCATGTGTATGTGAATATATATGTATATATATATATGCATTTATATCTGACAACTCTCTTTGCTTCCATTGCCAAATCGGTGTGTTCTCTGCTTCGATACTTGAGCCGCTGGAGGTGCTTTTTTTTATCTAACTGACGCGCTAAAGTGCCAGTTGCCACTGAAACCCCATCATCGCGCGCAGCATCATTATGAAGAATAGCTTCATTATCGTGTGCATCTGCATCTGTGGCACGTCATTAACATCATAATCATCTGGCTGCAGCATCATTATGAGCTACTTGCATTGCATTTCTAGCGGTTCAATGAACTGTGACCGCATTCTTGTTGTTGGTGGTGGTGCTGCCGCTGCTGTTGTTGCTGTTGCTGTTGCTGCTGTTGTTGCAGCACGCATTGCAAATTCAGACAAAGCAGCACGTTTAGCAGCGCCGCCAACGTTTTTATCAGGATGAAGCGCAAAATGTAATTGCAACTTTGTCAGTGCGTTGCGCGCATGCCCAATTTGACAAGTTTACAATTTCAGAGCCGCCCACCGGTGCATGCAACGCCGCTGTGGCATGGCAGCAGGCTCCACTTGCAACTTGCATCTTCTCAATGGATTTAGGTAATCCATAGCGATCTAAGGAGTCAGCGCACACAACACACTGTAAAAAGATTGAAATCGAGTTTGCTTGTTAATTGATTTTAGTCTTTTGTGCATTATAAGAAGGCAGCGCAAGGCGTGTGCGTGACAGGGGGGCGGACAGACAGGTAGGCAGCCAGGCAGCCAGGCAGCCAGGCAGGCAGGTGACAAAGTCTAACTCAAAGCCGAGGAACGTGACATGCATGCAAATTGTGCATTGGGTGGCAAACACCTCGACTGGAACTTGAACTAAAATAAAATGTGGCATGACGCGAGCCTCTTGTGAAGGTACAAAAGGTACAAGAGTGGGGCAGTTGGGGCTGCTTTGCGTGAGTGTGGGTGTGGGTGTCCGTGTCACTTGCGACAATTCAATAACAAAGAAATTGCTCGCATTCTACTTGCAATACGAAAGTCAAACGATTCGTTATGTTATTTATATTTATATTTATATTGCTATTATGTTTCCCATTGTTATTGTATTATTATTATGTAAGGTGCAGGAACAAGGAAAGCAAACGAAACCAAGATGAAGACTTGTGTTATCAAATTTGTTATCAATTTGATATTTTATACATGCTGTGCACTTTGAGATCGAGGTGTTCGAGGTGATGGGGGAGATAGACCTAGGGAGTGACAAACGGAGGGACGAAAGATGGGATGGGACGGACGTAGGAGGGAACGCACGGACTGATGAACAGATTGATTGATGCAATGACAGACGGATGGACGATCAGATAAATTGGCGGACGGACAAACGGACGCACGTAAAGAGAGATAACCGGAGGGATAGATCGGCGGACTGACAGACAGACGGATGGACAGATTGTTAGAAAGTCAGACGCACAGATATATTGACCGACGCATGAAATGTGGGATGAGCGTATAGACGAGCTTAAGAAGGGATAGACGGGCGGATAGGCCAATAGATCGAAGGATGCATGAATGGTGGGTTGAGCGAACGAAGAGCAGGGAGTTTTATAGGAAAAGACGAATGCAAGGAGGCATCGGCGTACGGTAGAATAAAAGAAAGGTGGAATAAGTGAATGGATGGTTGGCCTAGATCCATTCAGTCTGCTTGAGAGTTTATGCATTGCTTATGATTGACCAAGTCGCTCTCCGTTCTTATAACCATGAAATCCAATTGACTTACAAAGACATTCGCTAGATCCTGATTGAAAACACCTTAAAGGACATATCTGTCGTCTACAGCATTACAAAATATTGCCCCCGTCCAGTCCATTGACATCATTACAGATTGCTAATTGTCTGCGCGATGACAACTGGGCGATTGCCTGGAAGGTGTGATCTTGCACCTGCAGCAGCTGAGGGAACGTGCACAGGGTGTTCTCTCGCGCACTCCGAGTGCTTCGATCCGCCTCTGCTCGCGGCTATCAATTAGTTTTTAATTTTATTTTCTTACTCTTCTTTTGTGTGGCTTTTTTATGCAAGTCGAGCAATTAAGCATTTTTAAGATAGCCAAGTTGACACACCAAATGAACGATAAAACTGGGGAGGAGTCGAGGCAGAGAGTGTGAGAGAGACAGAGAGAGAGGGAGAGGGAGAGAGAGAGGTGATGTGGCGGGTTCTGTGCTGTGCAGAGAAACTGGTTCTCTCGCTGCATTGCATTCAGTTTGGTTTGCATGCCACCCAACGGCAGTGGCAGTGGCAGCAGCAGCAGCAGCAGCAGCAGCAGCAGCAGCGACAACGTTCACAATGTTGAAGACGCAGGCGCCGCGGGCTGGGGCAATGGGAAACTTATTTGGGTCGTCAGATTGTTGTTGTTGCTAGCTGGTTACTTATACGTTATATGCGTTTCAATTGATTTCTAATTAACCAAAGCGTTTGGCATAGTTTTTGCCTCGCCCCTGTGTGTGTGTGTGTGTATATGTATGTGTGACATGCACTTGATACGCTTCCGCTGAGGGCGCCACCTGAGTTGACCCAATCACACGTGCCGCACATGGGCGTCTTTATGCTCACGGCTGTCCGCCTCCTCTCTTGACAAATTGTAGGTCAAGCGGCATTTTGTCAGCTTTCATTGCTGCCGCTGCCACTGCCGCTGCGGCTGCGGCTGCGGCTGCTGCGGCCGTTGCGGGTATAGGCGCTGGTGGGTGGGCGCCATCGAGATGCAGATAGCGTCGAGCTGACTTTCTTAGCGGCGGCTTTATTAATTGTGGCCACAATTAAGAGCCGCAAGCAACACAGACGGCCCGACGGCCCGCAATTCAAGTCAATTAGCTTTATGTAGGCGCAAAAATTAATTTGTTTGCGCCCAAATGTGGCAGGGTGACTGCGAATAGGCAAACCAGCAAGTCAGAAAAACACAGAGCGGAGTAGCTGAGAAATTAAAAAAAAAAAAAAAAAAAACTCACACACAGACACAGACACAGATACAGATACAGATACATATACCGAAACAGATAGAGAAGTTAACTGCGACTCGCAAATCATTTAAAATCGCAGCTGCTGCAAAACTTAGCATAGCGTTCTCTAAATACCCTACAAACTGCCTATGAACATTCATTTATCGATTATTTATGGCCTGCGCGCCTATGTATTTGCATAATATCTGTGAATCGCGTGTCTGTAGCCGCTTTTAGGTAAACATGTCTAGCAACAAAAGCGAACAGAAAAGTTCTATATATATATATAGAAATGCTTTGGGAATCACAATTCATGAAAATGTTCAGCTATCGATAACTATCTACATTTTTATGTAATATAAAACAACTATGATTGTCATGTATAAATAAAACTTCCCTACATTTATGGCATATTTGCATTATTATTTTAAATCGCCGATACCATTATAAAGTCATACTGCTATCGATAAACGATTAATACGAATTATGCAAAATTCGTATAAATGTGCTCAAATGAAGCTTACTGTAACAGCAAAATTAGTGCATTAAGATTAATATAAACTAGTTTACTAATTATCGATAAACGATAACTATTGATTGAATAGTTCTTAAGTGTACGTGCATTTAAATGAAGCTTACCATGGTAATCAGTTGGCGTAAAATCTCAAAATTGTTAAATGATTACGAGAACGAGAACGATAACGATAACTATCGCTAGCGGCACTTTCACATATTCACACTCATATACACCAGCATTTGATCTGTATCTCAATTATTTCTAGAATTAAGTCCCGGCTGTCAGCCCAAGCGCATTATCTATGACTTTTCATTCAGCACCAACAATCATTTATCGAACGATAATGCTCGATAGGCATGTGCTTGAATGTGGGGCTGGCGTTGAGTGGTGTCGCTTGAGTGCAGACCTTCGGCTGCCTGTTGCAAACAGTCTGACGCAGCTTGAATGCCCCTTGGGCCAGGCTCGCAACGACTCCAGCAACGGAATGCGCTGGCAATTAAAATGAACTCACGCTGGCAACCCTGACAAAGACGTGCCGCCAGTTGGACGCACAGACGGGGCACACGATGTTAACTGCAACTGCAACTGTCTACACATAGTAGATGCAGCGACAGCGTACCAAGTCCGATGATGTGGAAATTCAAAGTGAAATAGAAAATCGCTGGCTGGACAAAGCAGTCCGAGCGCGCGCGGGCCCGTTTCGATTCGCAAAATGTATGCGCAGTTATCGACGGCGTCGACAGAGACTTCGGCGTCGGCGTCGGCGTCGGCGCCAGCTGCGACGCGATGTCGTTGTTGCGCACGCGCAACAAATTTGTAATGTTCGCGCCGTTGACGAAATAAAGCGCATGTTGTTGTCATTGTTGTTGTTGTTGTTGTAACAGCTAAGAAAGAGTCGACTATGAAATGCGCTTGAAAAGCGTAAACAATCGATATCAAGTTATCGATAACCGCTAATAGTAAAAGCAGCTATACAGATTTGTAGCTATATTGATCGAAGCTGAGATTCACCACATATATATAGCTAGCACTTGAAACACAGTCGATGTCAAATTATCGATAACAGCTAATAGTTAAAGCAACGAGAATAGAATAGAAAATTGTATATTATAGACGTAACAGTTCTGAGAGCATAGGTCAAAACTCTAAGCGCTTGAAAAGCATATTCAATTGATATCAAGTTATCGATAACCGCTAATAGTTAAACCAGCTATACAGATTTATAGAAATTTTGATATTACAGACTTAATGGCTTAGATAACTTGGGTGACAAGTCTGAGCCGAGCTTTTCAAGAGATATCTACAAAAATCGATAGCACAAAAACCTAAGTAAAACAAAGTGTTTTTCCCAGCGTCAATTGTTTGATCGTTGATCGAAGTGGTTAACAAGCTTTTGGGCCGACGCAAGTTCTGTGCATCGGAATGCCACTTGTCGTGTGCTTGTCAAAACATAAAGCGAAAAATTTTCAAGAGGTTTTTGAGTATGTTTTGACAACTATATTTCAATTACTTGAATATCTGACAGACTTTAGCTGCCTAGCAGCAATTACGTTGAGTGTGCTTGTGTGCGTGTGTGTGTGCGTGTGTGTACTTCATCTGTTGTCTGTTAATGTGACTAACAAGATTAAAATCATGATGATCATCATTTTGAACTGGTTCGAAATTGAATTTGCCGCGCTTGCTTAGCGATCAATCAAAGCAGCCAATCAATCAACAGCCACAAGCTGACAGGAGATAGAGAGAGAGAGAGCAAGAGCGGGTGAATGAAAGGGGCAGATTGACTAACTGACAGCCATTTGAGGCATTTGACAGGCAAACACGCACACACACACACAGGAGAGAGGGGAAATTGTATTTACTAATGCCACAATTAGCAACATTGCAACAGCTACAGCTACAGCAGCCATCTCCATCTCCTTTTTTTTTCATCTGCCACTCATGAACTCATTCGAATCAGCAGCTATCTCCGCCGGCTGTCAAACTGAAGCCGCTTGGCGAACAAACAATTAACACAGCAATTTGCGTTATGAAGCTGACAGCCGGAGCTGTCCAGTGGCTCCAATTGCCCCAAAAAGGACAACTGGACAGCTGGACAGCTGGTCGGCTTCACACAGCCGATGGCTGGCCACTTCAGTGTCCAATATGTGCCTGAAAGGCACTTCATCAGCCAATTGGGTCTGCCAGCGCAGACCACCGAGCACCCTCGTGCCTGTCAGCGCTTGCCCCTTGCAGCTGTTTGCCGAAGACTTTTCGCAGCTACTTGGCGAGCTGTTGGAACTGGCGTGCTGTTAATGCATGTAGAGCATTGAAGTTGTCGTCTTTACTTTATGAAATTCGCATATATCTTAATTTATATGTTTAATTAGAACTTTGAACTCTGATTTTACTCAGCTCTCAGACTAGACTGCTGACTGTGACAGCAAATGGGTCTTAGTATACCCTGACTGCATTGAAAATTGGAATTTCCTAGTCGAGCAGTCTCGACTAAAGCACTCTTACTTGTTTGTTACTATCCGAGCGTAAGCAGCAGGCCTTTCTATGCAGTTCTCATACACTCAAGTAGTTAATGGCATTTATATTTTTTGCATTCTTAATCTGGACTTTGTACTTTGAGTTTACTTAACCTTCAAAGGAGCACTGCAACAGACAGCAAATGGGTCTTTTTGTTTATTTACCTCCCATAAGCAGTAGGCATTTCTATGCAATTCTCATAAGTTAAGATAGATATTTGATAGGAGTTTAAAAAAGGAGTTTAGGAAAACTGTGGCAGACAGCAAATATCTCCTTCTGATTATTAGCCTAGCATAATTCACAAGCCTTTCGATGCAGCTCTCATATACCCAGTACTCAGACTAAAACTGCCGCAGACAACAAATATCTCCTTTTGATTATTTACCAGCAACAGGCCTTTCTATGCAGTTCTCATAAATTCAAGTAGACCCTAAATTATATTGCCCCTTCTCAAGTGAGTCTTAAATTCAAAATGATTTTGTAACTGATTACAGAGTATATCTAAGTGAACCCGTTTTACCTTTTCTCGTATTATGAACTGTTTAATTGTTTGCTTAATGACGTGCGTTTATTTCAGTAGCCGATAAGAATGGACACGTTTTCATCAGCAGTCACATGCCAGTTGCCTGTTGCCAGTTGCCTGTTGCCTGTTGCCAGTTTCCGCAAGCTAAGTCGGTTCATTGTGGGGCATAAATGAACATGTTTTACGCAAGTTTCTACCTGAAAGCGGCAGGTGGTGAGGGATGAGCTGGGGTAAAGAGGAAGAGATAGACAGAGACAGAGCTAACTAGAAGGCTTGTGTGCTGTATGTCATGGATAATCAGAGGATTAACGACTCTGAACGTGCATTTTCGTCAAACGAATGCATGCGAAATGCATCAACACTTGCATCGGAATGGGCACTTGAATTATTGATTCACCACACATAGCCCGTAGATTAGTCAGCTCTGAAAATATTTGGATTTCAATTCGTTGCTTCAAGTCTTTAAGACTAGAAAGGTTTTGGCATATAAAAAAGCAATATGCAATTAGATGTTTGCCAATCATTTACTTAAGCGAGATTCAACTAAATTGATTTCATTTGCACATACATATGTTTATTTTCTATAGAGAGTTTCCTAACAAATTGTTTGCCTTTCACACTCGGAACTCGCCCCAAGGGAAAGGGCACAAGTGCTAGTCGAGAGTACTCTGGCCGACTCTGGTCGTTACGTCAGTTCGTAACAATTTTTTTCTGGTTCTTGTTTTTTTTTTTTTTTTTTTTTGACAACTGTTTGCAAGCCCAAAACCGTTTATGTAAAGGCAATTATGACAATTAAGTGGGCAACAACAGTTCGCAGGCAATTTGCTTTTTTTTCCTATTTTGTTTTTGTTTTTGTTGCTCTTTCTAGCCAGAATCGTTGTCAATTTATTGCAGTTTTATGAAGTAAGCAAATGGTAAACAAACGAAAACAACAACAGCAAGCAGAGCCAAGGCATCCAGAAATAAATACAACATCGGCACGTCGAACGACGCACTTTTAGCCACATACAAATTGATTAATTAAAATGAGTTTCGTTCTCTTCTCACGAAACTGTTTGTTGGTTTTTATATTTATTTTGTTTTTGTTTTAATGAGGGGATGACATCGTAAGGGTAACATTTGGCTGGGGGCAGGGCGCTCTGTGTGCGCATCAAATTAGCGGACATTGTCGACGACTACAGGCGTCGAATACTTACGACGAGCTGACTCGCTTCCATACACACACACACATGCACAGCAAGACACAGCCACATCAATCATATTATCGCACTTCGCCTATCATCAGGCAGTTGGAGCATTTGAAAAGGGAAAGAACACCAGGCCACACAATAAGTTGCCAAAAGGCATTCATTAGATGCGTCTCCAGCTAAAAAAAATAAATAAATAAAAAAACAAATGAAAAAAATTCCTAAACTACTGGCCATAAAAGTCTAGTGTCGAGTTTCGTTTAAAGTCGCTAACGATAATAGCTGTAGTGCAGTAACGCTGATCAGGAATATACATATATATATTTGGCAGATCAACATATCGATATTCTTTAATTAATGCATTTTGCGTAATTAAAAACTCATACTAAAGCTGACAGCTATTGCAACTTTTGCATGCTAGATGTGTTAATATTGCATATACATATGTTTTAATATTGCATATATATACAGCTGCGAAAAATAAAATAGCACCACTTGCACATGCAAGGTTTAAGAAGTTCTCCTGGATACATTTATCAATGTATTGATCTAATTTTTGCATTTATATAAGCAGAATACAATTAAGTATTGCATCAAACAACAATTATCACCAAAATATTCAACATTTTTATATATTTCAAAAAATTCTCAAAAAAGTCGAAAAATTACCGAAAAAAATAATAGCACCACTTTTTCATTTTGTGATAAAAATGATTAAAAAAATAAAAATAAGCTATTAACTCTTACTTATAGTTAATAACAAATGAAAATAAGAATATTCCTTAAGTTTAGTGTTTGGTTGTGTTGCCTTTATTGGCAATTACGGCTGCACAACGCCGAGGCATGGAACTAATCAAGTCCTGGCATCGTTTAAGGGGAATTTCAGCCCAGGACTCCTGAATGACTTCTCAAAACTTCTTTTCATTAGTTGGCTTATATTCAGAAACTATTTTTTTGACATACGCTCACAAGTTTTCGATCGGAATAAGGTCCGCCGACTGCGCAGGCCACTCCATAACGTTGATTGAACTGTCCTGAAACCATTCCTTCGCTTTCTTACTGGTGTGTTTGGGGTCATTGTCTTGCTGTAAGTCCCATTTAAGTGACATATTGTTTTCTGCATAGGACAGCATCACCTTTTCCAATATATCAACACAAACATTTCGGCCCATTATAGTTTTAATCCAGTGAATTGGGCCTACACCATAGTACGAAAAGCAACCGCATAGCATTACATTTGATCCTCCATGTTTAATGGTTTTTGTTGTATACAAAGTTACAACTAGTGTTGAATTCTGACTTCTGTGGACCTCTCACGTAGGACCGTGATCCTTTTCCACCAAACATGACCACCTTACATTCATCAGTCCAAAGTATGTTTCTCCATTGCTGCTTAGACCAATTTTTGTGTTCTTTTGCGAACGTCATCCGTTTGGTTATGTGTTTTATATTCAAGTATGGTACTTTTCTTGGATGGCGAGCATTCAAATAGTGATGTCTTAAATATTTCCGTCCTGTTTGGTCCATTGCTGATATGTTTAGGTCCTTTTTCAGTTGAGTAGCCGACTTAAAAGGATCCTTTTTACTTTCGCGAATGAGTCGAGTGACATGAAGTTGGGTCAGGGCTCTACGTCGTCCGTGGTTTTCACCATTTTTTTATGGGCTAATGCATTGCGGATCATTTCATTTGAACAATCTATCAAACGACCAACTTTCCTGTAAGAATTTCCATCCGAAATCAACTTTTTGATGAGATTCCTCTGTTCGGTGGTGCAATGCTTTCCAGGACCCATTTTTTTGCAGATTTTTAAAAATTTTTTAAATTAAATAATCAAAATAGATATGTAAACAACAAATCTCTTCAACATGTGCTTTTGAAGGAATGTAACTCTGCGAAAAATAACCTTGTTTAGTCAAAAAGGGATAGTGGTGCTATTATTTTTTTCGGTAATTTTTCGACTTTTTTGAGAATTTTTTGAAATATATAAAAATGTTGAATATTTTGGTGATAATTGTTGTTTGATGCAATACTTAATTGTATTCTGCTTATATAAATGCAAAAATTAGATCAATACATTGATAAATGTATCCAGGAGAACTTCTTAAACTTTGCATGTGCAAGTGGTGCTATTTTATTTTTCGCAGCTGTATATATATATATATATATATATATATATATATATATATATATATATATATATATATATATGTATATGTATTGCATATATATGTATATAATATATAGAATAGATGCTAAAGGCTATAGAGCTACGTGAAACTGCAATTGAAAAAATTATATATTTCCCATTTGGGGCATGGCTAAGCCGAAAATATTCATTACATGATAAAAAAAATTGTTAATTATCTAGTCAAAAAAAAAAAAAAAAAATAATAATAATAATAATAAATATAAAAAAATAAATAAATTACCTGGTTAAAAAACAAAAAAAAAAAAAAACAATGAATAAAAGAAAAAAATAATAATTAAAAAAAGAATAATAATAGTAATAAATAAATAATGAAATAATGAAACAAATAAATACAAATTGTACACTTAATAAAAAAATTACCTAGTCAACAAAACAAAAATTGAATAAATAAAAGAAAAAATTTAATAAATAATAAAACAAAAATAATTACCTGGTTAAAAAATAAATAAATTAAAAAAAAGTAAATAAAAAAAATAAAAATTATAATAAAAAAAAAAAAATAATGAAATAATTAAACAATTAAACTCTGACAAAGTTTCTTTCCATGCCCCATGAATACTACAAAAGGAAAATCCTCAGTAATGGGTAGATCTAACTCAAGGATATACGAAAACATATTGTATATATATTAAATTTCGATTATATATCCTTGCAGACAATCTTAAAGTAAATGCTTTCCCAACTTCTCATTCGATTTCTGTAAAATGTTCCACTAGTTCAACAAACTCGGCTTGGCTGATAATGCGCCTGCATTGGCTGGCTAATACAGTCTATGTGACGATCGATAGGACTGTGTCACTGAACCCATTGACAGCAAAAATGGCGAACAGTTTATTTCCGGCTTTCGGTTAGAGCTGGGCTCTCCCTTGTCGCCATTGCGGTTTGGTTGGGTCTGCTCCACAGGAACTGGCGCAAATTGTATGCCATTGCAAATGTGCAAAATACTTGCATCTATTTGCTACTTTATGTGTGTCTTTGTCTCTCTCTCTCTCTCGCCCTCTCTCTCTCTCTCTCTCTCTCTCTCTCTGTCGCACTGTGTATGTGTAGAATAATAATACTGCAGTGCCACGACGTAAAATGGCCGACACTGGAGACTTGGACATGCAGTGCAGCCCCTGAGGCACGCCCCCAGAGAAATGAGCGCCCTTCCCAAACCCTCCAGCCCATGCAATAGGTCTTCCGGTGGTGAGCCACCCCTCGTCGCCCCTTGAGGCGATTCGAAAGCTTCCTGTCTTATTATCATAATGCGTACTAAATTTATGAGCGCATATTTATGTATAGCCAGTCATAAAAAAGTACAGGTGGCAGAGGTGTTTTCAATGTGACGCCATTAGATACTCTTACCATTTGATAGTTGCAAATTTGACGTAACTGATAAGAAATTTCTGTGAAACTCGTTATACTTTATCAAACTTGTCAATAATAAGTCTCACTGTCAATAAGATTTAAATTTTAGGTGCATACGCTTTAGAGTTATTTTTAGTAGAACAATTTCAAGTTGTCAATAATAATTCTTGCTGTCAATAAGATTGTCTATGGGTTCCTTCAATTCAAGTTGCAATATTTTAAGTTCCTTTGAGTACAACAATTTTGTCAATAAGTAATATCTTTCTATCAATGGGATTCTCTATAGATTCAATCAATTTTAGGTGCGATATTCTAAGTTTCTTTTAGTACAACAGTTTCAATCTAACTTAGTAGACGTTTATCAAATTTGTCCGTAAGAACTCTTTGTCAATTCTTCTTCTTAATAGATTAATTTAATCATTCTATATAATATATAATTTTCTATAATTAAATTTTAGGTACATTCTTTCAAGTTCCTTTTAGTAAAACAATTTCAATTTGTGCGTATAAATATTTTCTTTATTATTATTATTATTACGGTGATATTTGTTGTGGTTAGCTCTCCCGTGGCGAGGGTATATAAGCATGGGTGAGTAAGCAGCGGTGCTACTAATGATGTGCGTATACGTGATATACTTGTACAAATCAGTGCCAATGCTTTATTTTGTTTTCTGTTTTTTTTCTTTTGTATTTATTTTTTGTTTTCTTTTCTGCATTGCCTTGGGCGGGCATTGCGGACATATAATCAGTTCCCGAGTGCTTCAGATAAGCCTCAAGTGGCTGGGGCTATTGGACAGCAATTGTAATGAGCTATAGAGAACTCTGTGGCATTATCAATATCACAATGCTTCGACTGAGATTGAAAAGCCGAGTTCCGCTCCCATCGCATCGCATCGCATCAGCCCATCTACCTGCAGGTGGACATTGGACAATCTGTTTGCCATTCATATTGAGACTACTTAACTTACTTGACTCCCCCGAACCGCTGCTACTGCTGCTGTCTATTATTGCCGCCTGCCTCACGCTCGACAGATAGATAGCCTTTTATCGATTCGCATTACTGACATCACTGACAAAATATGCATGCACACATGTGTGAGTGTGTGTGAGTGTGTGTGAGTGTGCGTGCATAGAGAACTGTGTCTATATGCATATGTTATACACAATAGATAAGTGAAGATTGAGGGCGCGGCAGGAAGTGGGCCGAGCCGAAGGGCATGCGAAGGTCAAGCGTTTGCCACAAATCTGCCCCTCGCGTCAATTAATGCCTATGATGAGTGTTTCATGTGTCTGGGCGAATGCAACAGGAGACAACGAAATGCCAGCTGATTGATATTTGTCTTAAGAGAATTGCACAGTTTTTGTTTTAGTGCTCTGTCAACTTGTTGTGCTGATGTATGTAATTATCTAGTGATATATGAGCAGGCAGATGATTTCGTGAGTTCCTCACATTAGTACACATTTTCATATTTATTATAAAAATGCATTAACTGATTGCTTTTTATATTTTATATGAATTAGGCGCTATTATATGGCACACATTTGTCATTTAAGTTAAGGATATACATACAGCTGCGCTCGTAAAAATAGCGCGACTGATAAATAATCTGGTTTTAATTGGATAAACTCAATGCATTGAAAACAAATTGAAATGAATATTAAGATCAACATATATTGCTTTTAATTTAGATATTGATATTGAGTCACTAAAATCACTAAAATTGTTGCACTACTATCTATCTATCTATCTATCTATTTACAAGCATTTAATATATCAGAAATGTTGAGCTGAAACTGTTAACTGTCAGGCAGTAATATGTGGTTGGTAGCTAACAGTTTTAGCTTAACATATCTGATAAAGAAGCTTGTATATAAATGTTTTCCTAGCAAGATTCTTGATTAGCTAAAATCGCAAATAAATCGGTAGATAAAACTAGCTAGCTTAGTCCATTCCAGCTTTCATTGAGTCTATCAGTTGCAGTTGGGGATTTTGCGCCCCGGACTGAAGTTGCTTGTTGCAGTTGCAGTTGCAGTTGCAGTTACAGTTGTTTCCTGTGCGTGGGTCGCTGCACCCTGGACGTGAATGCAATTCATTTGGTATATTTGGTTCAACAACCCGTCGCAACTTTGCGGCTATTATCGCTGAATGCCGGACAGCGCACACCGGACGGCAGTTGTCAGGCCCTGTTGGCCAAGTGAGCGCAGCTGAGACTCTAGATATATACAGCACAAAAACAGAAAAGAAAATGCTTCTATATACAAATATGCCCATATATACATATACATATATATAAGTATGTACATAAGACTAAAAACTTCAATACAAACCGTTCGTTGTATCTGCTAGGCGCTGTGAAGTTCAAGGACCAGAAATGCAGCCAGGCGCAAAGTGAAGCCATCAGCTGCGAATCCTTTTCATGTGCCCCGTCCATAGCACTTTGTGAATGTGTCCTTGTCAAAACCCTTTTGTTGCCATCAGCAGGCCACCCGCTGGACGACCCAAACAGCTCACGGCGCGCTTAAAACGTTCGCTTGGCATTTGGATTTTCACTATTTTCACGTTCACTTCTTAAATTTTCCTTTAGTATTTTTATACCCTGATCCCATTAAAAATGGGAAATCAGGGTATAATGGTTTTGTGAAAAGTATGTAACAGGCAGAAGGAGGCGTGGCAGACCCCATAAAGTATATATATTCTTGATCAGGGCGACGAGCTGAGTCGATATAGCCCTGTCCGTCTGTCCGTCCGTCCGTCCGTCCGTCCGTCCGTCCGTCCGTCCGTATGAACGCCTAGATCTCAGAAGATATAAGAGCTAGAGACTTCAAATTTTGTATGCATACTCATGTATGCCATACGCAGTACAAGTTTATCTTTTTTTTTCGATAACTCGTCCGATTACTTTTTTATCGCGAATAATCGATAAATTGATTTTGTTTATTCACCGTAATTTTAATACTTTTAAACCTGAAGACTTCAGATTTGGTGTGTATATACATCTGATCAATACGCAAATTTTGTCATTTACAGATTTTGGATACCACGCCCCCTTCGCCCCCAATTTGCAAAAAACTATTTTAAGTACTAGAGACTTGTGCTTTGGAATGTATACACATTTGCACATTATGATCACGTTCTGAAAGTTTCATGGAGATAGTCCTATTACAAGAGAAATTATTCAGCAACAAAATTCTCATAATATTGCCCACACTGCAGCGCAGCCCAAGCGCAGTCGCTGCTTACTGCGCAGTTAGCAGAGCGCGTGCTTATGCGTGCGTGAATATCAGCTCTTTGTAGGGATCAGGGTATCTCCTAGTCGAGCAGTCTCGACTAGAGCTTCCTTACTTGTTTTGTTTTAATTTTGCTATTTGCAAAATAGTCTAAGGACAAACTCAATGCCAATTTACAGTTTGTTTGGCTCTTGAAATATTAGTTCGCTATCGGCGCTTTATTTTCTATTCGTTTTTTCTCTCCTCTTCTTCCTATTTTTGTTCTGTTTTATTCGGATGTCTGTCTGCCTGTCCATTTAAAATTCAACGGGCTTAAGTGAGACGCGCCAAGAACGCCACATTGAATGATGTTGATACGAGTGGTATCCTACAAAGTGAGCGACAGAGATAGAGAGAGAGTGTGAGAGAGAGCGGTAAAAACAACAAACCAAAGTGTTGAGCAGCAATGTCATGTCATATCGTCAGTCAGGCAGTCAAAGAGACTTCAAAATCCATTTAAAAACATTTCAGCGGCCTTAGACTAAAACAAATACTCAAGAAGTGAAGAGATATAGCTAACTTAAAGCTGGACAAAGAGGGAGCTTTGAGCCACCCATAACAGTGAAATAGAGAGTTGTAAACAGGGTTGTAATGTTTATTTATTGCATTGTGATATAGTTAGTTTATAGTATATATGTATGGTATATACTTATATGTATAGTATAGTATTGTAGTATAGTACTGGTATTATAGTAGTACTAGTATAAATACAGTTAGTATTTTAGGAAGTAAACTTACAACTTTTCTCATACAAAAGTTAGTCCTTGTTAGGAGCATGAGATTCGCATAGAAAGGCTTTGATTTAAGAGTTTTCTACTTGTTATGTGTGTATGTGTATGCGTATGTGTGTATGTATATGTGTATGCATGAGGAAAAGTAGAGATTTATATTGACAACATAGAATACTCATGGAATATCTTTTTCTATACATGAAGAGCATGTGCTTTGCTAGGCATACGATCAGATATATGCTTACTCATTGATGATCAGATATATCAGTAATATGTATATGTTTATGTTCTCATGCATTCGCCGCATTGATTAAGCAGTTAATGGGCAGATAAGTGCTGTTGACATGTCAGTGCGTTTGGTCCCACTGTGCGGATACGTAATATGCACGATGTATGACTGACATTGTGTGCTTTGCTCAACGCAGTTGCCTGCTGGGTCATATTCGCGGGCGCTTAGACGACATACAAATACAGACACACTCACGCACATTCATGTGGTTAAATGCTTTTGGTATACCCTTACGGAGAGCGTATGCAAGTAAAATGTCACATAGCCACGATTCGTTTCACGATTTGAAAACCGTTGGCTCAGTCATGAGCGAATGCTCATCGAGAGTATTTGCTGATCGGTGTGCTACTGGCAAGCTGCTTGTTTTTGTTTGTTGGGCGTTTTGGGTCGTTTCGTGCCTTTAATGCCGTTTATCGCTTGTCACTTGTCAGCCGTCGCCTTTGGTCTTTTGGTCTTTTTTGTTGGTCTCTGTTTGCCACTTGTTACGCGCTTTTTCACTTGAAACGTTCAAATATTTGACATTCATAATGGTTGGCCGCTGGCCAAGCCGTTCACTATCCGGCAATTGGGCTTTTATGGGCTGCGCTGCGCGGCGCTGCGATTGCGTGCCCTGCATGAGACATTAGATGCGACAATATGATATGAGCCAAGCTGAAGCCCAGAGCTCAGTTCCTTAACCGTACGCCGAGCTCGGCTCTGAGTGCAGCTGTCAAGGTTCTGGCTTCGTTTCTCTCCCTCTCTCTCTCTCTCTCACGCCCTGTAGTCCTCGCTTACGTAATTAGCTACATAGATTGCTGATAATTATAATGCCCGTTAAATGATGCCGTTTACTGTATCTCTCGTTATGCTTTCGACCCGTCAACAATGCAACCAAGTGCCGCCCCCTAGCCACTCGTTGAGCGCAGCTCAAGTTATGTTTTGGCGCACAACAGAAACACTACACACACACACACACACTCTTACGTTGCCATGAGAGCACGCTCTTATCTAACGACTAAGTGTGCCCCTTGCACTCTGGCTCTCTGTGCAAATTGCCACAAAATTATAGACATTTGTCGTCGATTGTTGTCGTAGAAGAGTATTCGAGTGCAGTGGAAATCGCGTGCCTGGCTTGCATTTCTCAGCAATGAAGTTATCAAATTGCTGCCAAGTGTTATTATTTGTTGTGCACAACAAAAACACACACACGCACCCACACACACACACATGCTTGCATAATGGCTCGCTTGACATTGAATCATCGCTAGTCGTTCGTTGGTTTAGTGACAATATATGACAATATAAATGGGCTTCAAGGCGATTCAATATTGATTGATCCCCAATTCGATGCGCATTTAGTTGCAGTGCTTAGCATAAGTTCTAAGATCATAGAAGCTATACAAATCTTGATTACAGATCTAGGGGCTTTCGGGTTTGAGTTGCGTTCTATAATAATAGAAAGAAGTTATGATAAATGTGTGTGATCTGCGCTTGTTAACAAATTTTCTACAGATTTAATGATTGATTCTCAATTTGATGCACCTTTAAGTGTTCACAAGTTCTAAATTTATAGAAGTTATAATCATGTGATTAAAAACTTGAATATATCATTTCATTGAACTTCATTTGAAGAGGTTTATCTTTTTATGATTTATACTAAAGCAAAAAGTTGTGATATTTCTCATATTCGTTTGTTAACAAATCTTCAATTCGATGCGCATTTGGCTGTAATATATTGATTAAATCTATTTAGCTATTTCAAGTGATTTTGTTGCTCAACTGAGCTTCACTTACATGCGTTTTCCTTCCTCGATAATAATTTATAATAATAGATGTTAAGATCTCGTCGCATGTTAACAAGTCTTGAATGAAGATCTTCAATTTGATACGTATTTATCTCCAATAGTTTCGATAAAATCTTAACTATATAATCTAGTTGCGTTACTGAATTGAACTTTGTTTTAAGAAGTTTTCTTTGTATATATCTGATCTTCCATTAATCTTTGTTTGTTCACAAGTCTTGCACAGCATTCATGTAATGTGATCAAGTAAGTATTTAAATATGCAATTTAATTGATACAAGTGAACGTGATTAAAAATGCATTTAATATTCATTAATTAAGCGATCAATTAGTGTTATCCAGCAGTGAATAGCGTTAGCTCAGATAGGCCAAGCGATTTGAAATTCTAATTGAACAATTAATAAATTGCTGATAACTTGATGACTGAGCGCGACACAATTATAACAAGTCCGTAACGTTGATATAAAAGATAAAGCTAAATCTAATAAACAATTAATTTTTGGTTTATCTGTTTAACATTGGCTTTTACGTGTTTCATATTGAAATGAACTTGGCTGAAGGATTACAAAAGATCAGATTGTACAAGACCTTAATGCAGATCGTTTTGTAGCGCTGACACTTTCGCCGGTCGTCGAGTGGGCGTCACCTCCAGCATTGGACATGACATGTTGCCATGGCCAGATCGTTCGGCTCGTCAATCTGACAGTCATTCAGTCTTTCAGTCATCCCGTCGCCAAATTACGAACTCATCTCTCATTTGAGCACAATCTCGCCTGATGACACCTGCTCTTCCTCCTCCTTGCTGCCACTGCCTGGAGGCGGACGGGCACGGGGGCGTGGCATTGCTGAATGTTGCCCGTCAATCTTGTGTCTAATTAGAAACATTTCAGCAGTCATGCCGAAACGAGTGCTGGCATAGCCTCCACTTGCTTGTGGTCTTGCCAAAAAGTAAAAAAGAAGAAGAAAATAAATAAATAAAAGCAAAAAAAGAAAAGGGGAAAAAATCGCTAAATCGAAATAACATTTTTGTCATTTTGTAATACATTTCGTCATTTCGTGTGGGAGCCCTTGAAATTGGGTATTGCATATGCATGGAAATTTCATTTAGCCAAACAAGTAAATCGAGGGTAACGAATTTAACGCTTTAATTATGCATTTTGTAATACTATAATATATATGTATATATAGAAACATTTGAATATATTTACCTATATGTGTATTTATATATAATTGGCAAATAGAATTTTATAAATTTTTGTATGTATAAATGTTGTTTGATTTGCGTCATGCGATTGGAAATCGATTTGACAGCAACGCACGTTTCTAAATTCTTGAACGAGATAACTGTCCGAAGCGAGCGAAGCTTCTGAGATGGAGGACACTCACACACACACACACACACACACACAAGCGCACACAGACATACACCTTATATTTCTCTCTCTCTCTCTGTGCTGTCCATCTGGGCAGCTGATGTTGTTTGCTGAACTATTCATAAATTTTATATTTACACGCCTCGGCTGAGCCAACAGTGGGGAAAAAGCGAAAGGGATGCATTCACACGCGATTAACGCCAAATCTAACCAGCTATTATAATCATTTCTCGCCCGGCTCAGCTACTTCAACATAATTTTCAAAAGAAAAATGTGTTAAAAATACATTTTTATTGATTTTATATATTCCTGTTGCCTAGTGTTGCTGCTGTTGCTGCTGTTGCTGCTGTTGCTGGTGCTGCTGGTGCTGTGTGTTGGCCTTTTGTGGTAATTTTGCATGCCCTTGCCATGGTTTGCCTTGCTTTGGCTTGCCTTGCCAAGCGCTTGCCCCACCTAGCAGCCGTCTCCTTGGCAAATGCCACGTACCGGCTCCGCTGCCCGTCTGACAGTTTTACATATGCTCAGTGCGTTTGCGAATTTGCGATTTGCGTTTAATTAGCCGCAAAAAATGCCATAAACAGCAACATGGCGATCGACGATAGCGTTACCAATTTCAATTCCAAATAGACCTATTGCTGCACACTCTGGTTGCTGCTGTTGTTGTTGGGGCTTGCTTGCAGCATCGAAGATCACCTGCCCCACCTTATCATGTAGCAGCTACGCCCATCAACCCACCCCAGGCAGGCAGGCAGGCAGGCAGGCAGGGCGCAATTGATACTGAGCAACGCCAGGTGTTGCTGCCGGTTTGTACAGCTGACGGTGCATTCCAACTGCATTGCTGGCAGCGCCAAGAGACCGTGCAAATAGTAATGAGGCACTGAGCCAACAATAAATAAGCTACAGCTGCAGATAAGTTAGCCCTCAACTGGGAAACTGAACTTCCCCTCAGGCGGGAAGCGGCGAGCGGAAAGTTGACTGATAAGCGGGCATCTCTATGGCAATTGCTGACTAATATTAGCTGGGACTTGG
Organism: Drosophila mayaguana; assembly: GCA_037075325.1. NCBI lineage: Eukaryota > Metazoa > Arthropoda > Insecta > Diptera > Drosophilidae > Drosophila > Drosophila mayaguana. The sequence continues at coordinate 2,526,325 of JBAMCG010000077.1, forward strand.
CCAAGTTGAGCATCAATCATAGCCTGCAATGATTTGTTGTCTAGGTTACACAAAAAGCTGAGCTGGCAATTCGATATATATTTATTGTTATTGACAATTGCAAACATATGCTCAAAGGATATCTCAGCTATTTCCTGGTAAAGTCTGTAACTCGTTAACTTCGCTCATAGGAAACCAATATGCCCGCTCTATCTGCACTAGCTGGGCGAAATTTACATTTGTTGGCAGACAGTCAAATTCATGGTTTTGGGCGTAATTTCAACTAAATTGTTGTACAAATTCGTTTGCAAATCTCATACGAGTCGAACCAAAATCTTAGCATAATCTCACATCAGATACGGACATCGTGGACACAAGACAATGACTCACTGACAATTAGGACAGAGAGAGAGAGAGAGAGAGAGAGAGAGAGAGAGAGAGAGGGAGAGAGGGGGAGAAAAGACATCTTTTTGGGGTCCAGAGCAATGGTCCATATATACTCATAAATAACCCCACTCAAGCTGATGCTGACATCACGGAACAACAGCAGCTGAGGCACACAAATATTGACATACATACATACATATATGTGTATGCATGTGTGTGTGTCTGTTTATGAATATAAATAAATTTGTATAATACATATGTTTGTACATGAATTTCATTATGTTTAGCAATGAAACTTGAATTTAACACGTGATAATAAGCTGAGCCCATGGCACCAACATCTGGACAAAATCTGCACATGTACGAGTTCTTATAGCTACAACAGCAAATTGGCCAATTGATTGGGTTATATAGGCACATACACACACATGTATATATATCGTGTGTGTATATAGATATATTCGCCAATCGGGGCCAGATAAAAGCCATACAAAATTGGCCACTCTTTGAGCCTTTGCGCTGCTGCTGCTGGCATGCTGGTTCGCTAATTGATTTGTCGTAGTTAGTAGTTGCAAAAGGAAAAAAAATAAAATAAAAATAAAGAAAATACAAAATTCTGATAGCTATGGGTATGCACAACTGCTGCTACTCTGTATGCAAAAATCGATCAGTTGTAGCAATAATAAAAGTTAAAGTAAGTTCTTCAGTTGATATAATTTATTTCGAGCTTCTTTGGGCCTTAATTTATTGATAAACGAAACTTTAAACAAATATGATTATTCACCAACAACCCATATACTCGCTTTCTATTCGGCTTACAGTATATGAAAAGGTCGAAATGTCAAGAGCTACGCAAAGTCCGCACATCCCGTTGGCCCATCCTACGTTTGAAGTGTAATTATCTTATGGCTTAAAATATATGTATAATTAATTATCTCTGATGCAGGTGCAGCAGTGGGCGAGGGCAGGTGGGCGGTTGGTATCGGTGTGTGGTGGGCGTGGGCGTGGGCGTGCGCACCCCATATGCTGTATATCAACAAATTGCAATCGGAAACTATTGTCTGATTGAGTTTTCTTTGGCAGCGCCGCAGCGTACCAAAGGTTGCTTTCATTATAAATATTTATGGTGCCACATGGCGTATGAGTTTGCGTTGGCTTCTGTCGAAGACGAAAAATGGCAGCGCTGCGAGACGAAAGTCCAATAAAATAGCATATTTTTCCAGTGAATTTTCAAGAATGCCTTATGCACTGCCCTCTTTTAATGGATTTTTTGAACTGAGCTGCAAGTGAATTTTGCTATTTTTGAATATGAAATGCGAATAGGAATTGTAGAGATGTTACAAACCAAAGTGCTTAATCAGGTTACATACTCTTTAGGTATTTGAGAATCACTTAAATAGTATATATTACTTATATATATATTTAGTAGTATATATTTAAATATCTTCATGATCAGGAGACGCTCTTCTATTCATCCACATGATGTAAACTGCAAAATCTATAGATTTTGTATATTACTAGTTTATCGCTCTTGAGCACTACGGCTCAAGCATAATCAAGGTATTTTGAGGGTCCTCTCGTGACATCCTCTATAAAAACGGACTGTGGAAGAGCATTGAGGCATGGACGAACCTACCTAACACCAAAGTGATCGAGTATAGGGGTATACGAAAAGCAACTAAAGGGCATTTGTGTTTCCATTACCTCCCTGCTCTCATCATACACCAAGCAACATCGCAAAAATATGGACAGGGTATTAGAAAAGAGCTTAAATCTGCAAACTCGTTGTCCAACTGGACCTGTGGGTCTGAGCTCTGAGTAACCCCTATCAAAAGCTACGCAGGGAAATATATATGCCTTGGCATAAATGACGTGAGATGGTCTATAAATATATCGGATTTTCAATACTCCAAGATTTTCTTTATCAATTTATTTTGTATGGAAAAGATGAGAAAAGTCTATTCTCAATAGTATAGAGGAAGATCAGTTACAGTTTTATGCTGCTTTCTGTGCGGGAAATGCTGCACTAGAATATTCTTGTTCTTCCTCTTTCGATAACTTTGCAAATGCCGCATATGTTCGTGAGAGGAGTCATTCATTAACTGTAATTTTGGTTCGTTAATTCGCCAATTCAATACTAATCCAATTTAATTGAGCTGCATTTGCGCCAGAGAAGAAGCTATAAAATTATTTGTACACACATTAAGTGGCTTCTGGCTATGGCCAACTATGTCTGTGGCTTTTGGCTGAGCATTTGTATTTGTGTTTCTATTTGGGAGGCACTTTTTGGTTTCCTTTTTTCCAATTGTATCTCAATGTTTTTCCGGCGTGTGCGTCAATTTGTTTTCGCTGTGTTGTGTGCCGTTGGCATTTGTTTGGCTTGTGCTTAATTTGTTTGGTAGAGCTTCCTGGGCAGACGGAGAGCGTCTCTATATACGGCATTTGGCAATTGGAAATTTATAATTGAATTGATTATAATTACACATATTTGCATCATTCTGCCCGGCGCACCAAAACACAAAAGTCTTCTCAAACTCACGATAATCATCAATTGCTGTTTGCTAATGATAATTAATGGTCGGACGTCTGCGACTCTTAATTGCTGCCAATTGATACAATCGAAAATTTTGTCTTACTGTTCAAACAGTCGACAGTGGACAGTGGACAGTGGAGAGTGGACAGTGGACAGTGGACAGACGACAAATCGAAAAAATCTGCAATCAGAAATCTGTGCAAAATTCTAATTGAAGCCTTTTACATGACGTTGCATTTGCAATTTTGTCGCCATTGATTGACAGCATCTGTCCGGCGCGCGGCACTCCCGGGCTGGCAGGAGGGCGTGGCCTTTAATTGACTAAACGTCCGCTTTTATTTTTTCTTGGCAAAGAAATTCATTAAGCGCCCCGTAGAAGCTGCTCACATGCATCCGTCAAAGCGGAAACATTGAAAATCACAAGAAATTTTCGTGTTTTTCTGACATTCGGTTTTTGCCTAACCATTTTCTTTACTTTCTGTTTTTGATTTTTTCTTCCTTTGTTTTTTTTTTTTTTTTCGATTATTTAAAAATGTTCTTTTTTGTTGCTGTTGCTGCTGCTGCTGCTGTGTGGGCGTACCGGATAGAGGGTGCCGCATTGCTGCCAAAAACTTGCTGGTCAACCAAATTGCGCGTGTCCACAAGACTAGCAAGAACATCAAGCGATTTTTGGCAAGTCATTTTATAATGTAATGCTCGACTAGATGTCACCAGCGGCAAATAGATCATCGTTAGATGATGCCATTTAGCAAACAGCAATCAATCCCATTACATTGTGTGCCCAGAGAGCTATTAACTGCATGCATTTAAATGAGTTGGAGAATATCAACATCATCATCATCATCATCATCATCATCATTTGGAGATTGCAATTAAGTTAATATTAAATAGTCGTGCTATCATCAGGGAGCACTCGAGCTTATTGGAATTATTTTTAATTCTAGAAAACTATTTCCAAAACTCGAATTATCAGGTCTTAATATTTGCCTCGTTATCTATCCATCTTTCCATCTTTCTATTATCTATCTATCTATGAGACTTGAATAGGTGACAGTAGAGCTTTCAGATAGCATTAAAGCATTGCTGTTAAAACCTTCTTTGCTCACTCGCTTTATGAATAAAATTGAAGTGCATTTATTTGGCTCTGACTGGTCGAAAACTCAGTTATCTACTGGCCATAAACTAGCTAGTTTGTATTTTAGCTTACTTTTTGTTATTTCTAATTTCCTTTCGTGCTTAGCTTTTCACATTTGACTTCTAATTTGCTTCTATGGCTGCCTTCACCTGGCGTCACCTTGAACCATGGTTCTCGCTTGAGTTTTAGTTTTCTCTTTAGTTGATTTCTTTAATACTGACCTGGTTCTCGCGTGGTCTTTCGACTTGCCTCTCTCTGCAGTTCTCATACGCTTCTCTGGCCAAGTTCGTTTGTTTTGTTTCTGTGTTTGTTTGTTTGCTTCTCGCATAATTCGCCACTCGGCTTATTTATGCTGTCGATACTAATTAATCAATATTTGAGCTGGGCTCGGCTCAATTCAGTTCAACAATTCGTTGAACTTCAGCTTTAGCAGAGCAGCATAATTCAAGTAACTCTCATATGTTATTTTATATATCGCCCTATCGCAACATTTGCGCGCTGCTACTATTTGCACAGTTGCTCCGATCTACGCTGGGGTGGGGCTGGGGCTGTGGGGCTTTGGGGTATGCAATGTACTGCTACTCGTACTGTTGTCAGTTGCGTTTGCATTTGTTTGTTTGTTGTCTATCTTTTCCGCTCGCTCGACGATTTCTTACCTATTTGGCAGCTTTAATAATTTCGATGTGCGCGCATTTTGCAATTTCTCGGCATTTATGATTATGATTTTAGGACGTGAATATTTTTAATTTGTATTCACATACTTAATGTTGGTTTGTTATTTTATTTGTAGCCCCGTCTTCCCCTGAACCAGCCAGCCAGTCGCCTCCAAAGCAAGTCCAAAACTTTTCCACCCATTCTATAAAGCTTGTGAATGTATGTGTGCGTGCCTGTGTATGTGTGCGTGCCTGTGTATGTGCGTGTGGGCTTGTCCAATAATTCTATTTGCGGCACGGCAAGTGCCCGACTTGTTTCAAAATGTATTTTATTTATTTTATTTTTTGAGTTATGCAATTGTAAATATTTCACACCGCATTTTATAAATTTGCGTCAAATGAAATTCGTGTGGTTTTGTGAAATATTTTCTTTGTTTATTATTAATATTAACCTGCATATTTATGTGTCTAATAAATTGCCGAGGTGCTTCAGTTCACTTCATTGCTGTCGTCAATGAACTCATTTCAATTGCACATTTCGATTCTGTTAATTGTCGACGAAAGGCTGCAAATAGATTATGAAGTATTAAAAGACTAAATGTGATTTTTGGCATTAACAAAAAGTAATCGGTGTGAGTATTATGCCAGTAAGGTGAATATATAGATGTCTCTATCATATCATAATAATCATAATTGTCATCGCATTGCTTCTTGCTGGAATTTGAGCCCTGACCTCTGCTGCTCGGTTATTTGAATTACTTTGTGCATCTCTTCTGATCTCTTTGCATGCGCTAAGCTCGCTGAGAATGTGTGAGAACTGTATAATTATCTTGTGCGATTGTGTGTAACCGGCTGAAGGAGGCGTGGCTGTAAATAGTATATACCGTATAAACAAAAGCTGTCTGTTTGCCTATCTATTGATTCATCTGTTTGTTACGACTATGCGAGACTATAGTTATATAGAGCTATAGGACTTTAATCTTAATATGATTTTGTTGTACCTATATTCCAGTTGATTACTTAACTATCTATACAAATTGATAAATATTGATATTTCAGCTAGTACTTGAACCAGAACTTGCAAATCTCAAAGATCTTATAGCACATTGAGTTTGTGAGTTTCTGAGTAATGAATACACAGATTGCAAAAATGGTTGATTTTCCCTGTTTTACATTTGAAATAGTTAAGTTAGGGTATCTTGAAGTCGAGCAGTGCCCTTACGCAAAGTCTAATATAAGCTGAGTTGGCTCTAATACTTGTTAACGGCCTTCAGCTACTTCTGCAATGGGTATCTTCTAGTCGAGCACTGCCTGTTAGCTCACCCTTACAAGATCTTCTCTTTCATAAATGTAATCAATTTAGTTCAGCTGCAATATTTGCTTAAGTTCTCGCCTTCAGCTACTTCTGCAATGGGTATCTTCTAGTCGAGCACTGCCTGTTAGCTCACCCTTACAAGATCTTCTCTTTCATAAATGTAATCAATTTAGTTCAGCTGCAATATTTGCTTAAGTTCTCGCCTTCAGCTACTTCTGCAATGGGTATCTTCTAGTCGAGCACTGCCTGTTAGCTCACCCTTACAAGATCTTCTCTTTCATAAATGTAATCAATTTAGTTCAGCTACCATATTTGCTTAAGTTCTCGCCTTCAGCTACTTCTGCAATGGGTATCTTCTAGTCGAGCATAGCCTGTTAGCTTACCCTTACAAGATCTTCTCTTTCATAAATGTAATCAAGTTAGTTCAGCTGCCATATTTGCTTAAGTTCTCGCCTTCAGCTACTTCTGCAATGGGTATCTTCTAGTCGAGCATAGCCTGTTAGCTCACCCTTACAAGATCTTCTCTTTCATAAATGTAATCAATTTAGTTCAGCTGCAATATTTGCTTAAGCTCTCGCCTTCAGCTACTTCTGCAATGGGTATCTTCTAGTCGAGCACTGCCTGTTAGCTCACCCTTACAAGATCTTCTCTTTCATAAATGTAATCAAGTTAGTTCAGCTGCCATATTTGCTTAAGTTCTCGCCTTCAGCTACTTCTGCAATGGGTATCTTCTAGTCGAGCATAGCCTGTTAGCTTACCCTTACAAGATCTTCTCTTTCATAAATGTAATCAAGTTAGTTCAGCTGCCATATTTGCTTAAGTTCTCGCCTTCAGCTACTTCTGCAATGGGTATCTTCTAGTCGAGCACTGCCTGTTAGCTCACCCTTACAAGATCTTCTCTTTCATAAATGTAATCAAGTTAGTTCAGCTGCCATATTTGCTTAAGTTCTCGCCTTCAGCTACTTCTGCAATGGGTATCTTCTAGTCGAGCATAGCCTGTTAGCTTACCCTTACAAGATCTTCTCTTTCATAAATGTAATCAAGTTAGTTCAGCTGCCATATTTGCTTAAGTTCTCGCCTTCAGCTACTTCTGCAATGGGTATCTTCTAGTCGAGCATAGCCTGTTAGCTTACCCTTACAAGATCTTCTCTTTCATAAATGTAATCAAGTTAGTTCAGCTGCCATATTTGCTTAAGTTCTCGCCTTCAGCTACTTCTGCAATGGGTATCTTCTAGTCGAGCATAGCCTGTTAGCTTACCCTTACAAGATCTTCTCTTTCATAAATGTAATCAAGTTAGTTCAGCTGCAATATTTGCTTAAGTTCTCGCCTTTAGCTACTTCTGCAATGGGTATCTTCTAGTCGAGCTTGCTGCCCTCATCTATTTCTGTGCACATCTCTGGTATTCCATGGTGTTTACGCTGACTTGTCGGACACTTTATGTGCGAGTACTTTGAGCATTCGCTAAATGAATTTGTGCATAATATTTTAATGAATTTAACGGATTGCCGCATACAAATCATCATTTATCTTCTGTCGCCGCAGCAGTGGGCATAAGTATGTGGCCCGGCTGGGCGCTTGTGTCATGGGCGTGGGCGTGGCACGCAAATATATATATGTATATAAAAAAATATAAATACGAAAACGAGAAATGCGAAAAGCTGACCGAACGGACAAGAACATTGATTGATTTCACGCCAGAAAGCAGCCACAGAGCTGCTGAGCTGCTTATTTTTAGCGGTTATTTTCAGCTGGCGTGAAGTTAGCGGGGGGCTGGCGAAGGGTTTTTGAAATGAAAATGTTATTTTAAGTGGTGCGACAATGGGCGGGTGGGTGCCGGCTGGTAGGCGGCACATTTTCCTAGCCAGTGATTGCGTGCCACGGAAAATGCCAAAACATTTCACCCAGCGAACGAACGTGCAACATTTCAAGGTCGAAGCGCAGCAATTAAAAGAAAGGGGAGCTGGCGAGAGGGAGCGAGGGGGTGGTGGGAGTTAAAACCAATGCAAATAAACCAATTCACGCAACTAATTTCCACCTGCTTTCCGCTTTCTTGTTTACGTTATATTGCAGCCCTTGAACTTGGCAGACCGTTGGATAGCAGCCGCTCGGCGGCGGCGGCGACGGCAGCCGCATGGATCATGCCGTCAAGGCAACGCGCGGCCGCCCGCTCAACACGCTGCGCTTCGAGAACGATGAACTGGAATGCCTCTATCAGCGCTACACCCTCAAGCTGCAGCGCTTCTCCGTGCTGGGCGTCGTCGCACTGGTCCTGGTGCTCTGCGGTGTGATGGCCGCCCTGTCCCTGGCCTTCAATAATGCGGCCACTTTTCATGTGAGTACTGCGCCCTGCTCATGCAACATTTTTCGTTTGCATTAACTAGTTCCGGATTGTTGAGCCGGCTATTTAGGGTCTTTGCATTTACCAGCTATAAATAGCAGGAAGTTGAATGCTAGTTTAATTGGCTTAAAGTATTAAGAGGGATTTCTAGCGTACTTGAAATGAATTGAGATGGCTCCAAAGGATTTGTCTGCTATTGCTATGTATAATCTACTTACACTATTTATATCCATATATTCATAATAGTCTAAGAGGTCTAAATGTGATTTTCAGTTTATGCAAAACTACCTCAAATATTGTGAGAGCAATTAGCTTTGAATTGAAGCTACAAATTAGATAATATTATTCAACATATAATAATAAAATTAGATTTCGATTTAAGTTTAAGAATATATGTAGGAGTTAAATAGAGTTATTGGCATCAAAACTGTTATCGGCTCATAGATGTAGTCTTTGAAACTTATATATAATTATATATAGTTATAGTATTGTATATAATATATATATTCAATATGTATAAATTGAATTTCGATTAAATAGTCAAAGTAAGATTTTACATTTTAGTCAAATGAGCTACTAACTAGTTCAAGAAGTGTGTTCGCTTCTAAGTGACTTATACTCGTCCTGTCTGTCGTAAGGCTCGATTTATCCAATTTGCCACTTGGGACTTTTTCATACACGAAATCAGCAACGTCCAGCACAGTTGCTTGGTTTTAGTTTCAATTTAACAATGCTCAGCTGTAGCATAGGGTGATTAAGTACAGGAAGAGCGAGTATAAGGCGAGCGAGCACAGTTAAAGAGAGAGAGTGAGCAAATACAGCGAAAGTGAGTACAGGGTGAGCAAGTGCAGTAAAAGCAAGCACAGGGTGAGCTAGCGCAAGGATGACCGAGCCACGGTGAACGAGCACAGTAAAAGCAAGCACTATGAGGGTAAACGAGCATAGGAAGAGCAAGCACAGGGAGAAGCGATCACTGGGTGGGCGATTACAGTAAAAGCGAGCACAGGGTGAACGAACACAGGAAAAGGACAAGCACAGGGCAGAGAGAGAGAGAGAGAGAGAGAGAGAGAGAGAGAGAGAGAGAGAGCGAGAGAGAGAGAGAGAGCGAGAGAGAGAGAGAGAGAGAGAGAGAGAGAGAGATTCGCACTCTGACAATTCCAAATTAAAAAGCTGCGCTTACTACTTGTAATTACTGAATATATACTATATACTGCAGTCAATGAGTGATGAATTTAATTCGATTTTCTATTCACTTTCATTTCAGAACATCTTCAACTCGATTTTGTGTGTGCTCTTCGCCGTTGTGCTGGTGCTGCTGCAATGCTCGGTCATCAAGGATCACCACTTGCCCACCTTGTGCTACGGCATCCTGCTGTTCACGGCTAGCATTTGCATAGTCTCGATGCCGACGGTGGGCCGCGCCTTTCCGGTGGACACCAGGGAGGTGATGGCCGAGGGCGTCTGGCAGATAGTGTTTGTCGTCTTTCTGGCGTATGCGATGATGCCACTGCAGATTTGGGAGGCGGTCGCCTTTGGCATTTCGCTGCCTTCGGTGCACATCAGCATCACGGTCTATATGATCTTTACGGGTGCGTTGCGAGGCCTGGAATATACGCAGCTGATTGCCAACATTGTCATCTTTATTGGAGTGAATGTTGCTGGCCTCGTGGTCAACATCATGATGGAGCGCGCCCAGCGAAGGGCATTCCTTGATACGCGCAACTGCATTGCGGCTCGCCTCGAGATCCAGGACGAAAATGAGAAACTGGAGCGATTGCTGCTCTCGGTGCTGCCCCAGCACGTGGCCATGCAGATGAAGAACGACATTCTGTCGCCAGTGGCGGGCCAATTCCATCGCATCTACATACAGAAGCACGAGAACGTGAGCATTCTCTTTGCGGACATAGTCGGCTTCACCGTGCTCTCCTCTCAGTGCAGCGCCCAGGAGTTGGTGCGGCTGCTCAACGAGCTCTTCGGTCGCTTCGATCAGCTGGCGCATGTAAGTTTGAAAACATTCCTTAAGCATTGATTTTTTTCTTTAAACTAAAAAAGAAGAAAAGAAATGAGATTTTCTTGATACAAAAAAAAAAAAAAAAAAAAAAGAAATGATAAACAGAACAAGCTTCTCTCTTTCTCTTTCTCTCTCTTATAATATATATATATATATTTATATATAAAATAAAAAGACAGATAAAGACTATGATATAGGAATTTAGGAACAATTTGTTAGCACAAAGTTTTTTAAACTAAAAAAGGATAGACTTCTCTTTCTCTTTCTCTCCCTCTGTTATAGAATAAATGATTTAAAATTAAATTGATTTCTTTCTCGCTCTCTTTTATATGAAACAATTGCTTTAAAATAATTTGTTAAATAAAAAAAAAAAACATTTTATTTTTAAATCTAAAAAAATAAGTACAGATCAAATATATCTCTTTCTACCTCTCTATCTCCCTTTCTTATAGGATAACCACTGCTTGCGTATCAAAATATTGGGCGATTGCTATTACTGTGTCTCCGGGCTGCCGGAGCCTCGCAAGGATCACGCCAAATGCGCCGTGGAAATGGGACTCGATATGATCGATGCCATTGCGTGAGTATAGCTCATCTCGATCTCGGTTAATAATCTTATCGAATAATCATAATCATACAAAAATCCGAAACAAATTGATTTCTATTCTACTTCCTTGGAGTCCAGTCTTTAATCCATTTCTTTCCTACTGCACAGCACCGTTGTGGAGGCTACCGATGTCATCCTGAACATGCGCGTGGGCATCCACACGGGCCGTGTGCTCTGCGGCGTCCTGGGCCTGCGCAAGTGGCAGTTCGATGTATGGTCCAATGATGTCACGCTGGCCAATCATATGGAGTCCGGCGGCGAGCCGGGCCGAGTGCATGTGACGCGCGCCACCCTCGACTCGCTGTCGGGCGAGTACGAGGTGGAGGCGGGTCATGGCGACGAGCGCTCATCGTATCTGCGGGATCACGGCGTGGATACGTTCTTCATTGTGCCGCCGCCGCATCGACGCAAGGTGAGTTGAGCTTTGCCAGTCCAATTAGATGCAGTCGCTTTGTAGCGTTCGCTCTCATGCCCATCTCTCTCTCTCTCTCTCTCTCTCTTTCACGCGCGCCGTGTATGTGTATTGGTGTCTATGCTGCAGCCCCTAATGCTAAACACGCTTGGTGTACGCTCGGCGATCGGTAGTCGGCGCAAACTATCATTTAGAAACGTTTCGAATGTGGTCATGCAGCTGCTGCACACCATCAAGTTCTCGGAGCCGGTTCCGTTCTCCAACATTGCCACCGGTTCGTTTCCATCGGCGGCTGCCGCCCTGGGCGGCGGCGCGGCACGTGGCAGTAGCACCGATGCGACCGCTGCCAGTGTCCAGGTGTCGGAGAAGGGTTCGCGCAAGGTAAGTGCTCAATGCCGACTATTAATAGAGTCCCCCTCATTATTATATAGTATATAGTTTATAGTCTATCGTTGAAAGACCGTAGTCCAGTGTTTTTGGAGTTCACAGACTCGCTGTAGTAGCTCCGTCGTCGTAGCTCAGTTCTGTGCATGTCCGGTTATACTATATATATATATACTTAAATATATATATATATACATATATATATATACTTAATTGTGTGGGTTAGTTACGTTCGCATTTTGTCGCTTTTGTCGTTTTCTCGAATCGTATCCCTTGGATACTCTTGAATCTGCCGTCGGCTTGATGTAAACTGCGGCAATTCCTTATGATTTCTTTCGTTGATTTCTTTCTTTTCGTTTACTTTCAGGATGCGGTAAGTTCGCCTTACTTATAAGTATAGTATGAAATGTACCCGAATCCCAGCCCAAAAACTCTGTCCCCTCGATTATTGTTTCCCTTTTTTTTTCATTTTTTTTTTAAATCTTTTGTGGGTTCTTTTGTTTTGTAGGCGCAATATTTTGCATAGTTTATAAAAATCAAAGTCTTATTATTTTTATGCGTAGAACAGTTGGTTGATCAGTATACATTATGTTTTGATTCGTAATTTGTGATTTGTAATCCGTACTGTTGTATCTACTAACATCTGTATTCTACTGGCCAAAAACTATATAAAATATATATATAAACAAAAAAAAAAAAAAAAAAACAAAAGCAAATAATGATCATGTATAAATCGAAATGAAAACCTTCGTCTATTGTGTTTGTGTCGATGTTGTGCGTACTTTGTGTGTAAACAGTAGCAGAAGTGAATTGTACTTATTGGACTCATTGGTAATACCCACTAACAGCAACAGATTAAATACACACACAAACACAAACACACCCACACACACACACACATACACACGGGGCACACGTGACACAATCGAGAAATGAAGATCAGTTAAGTACACTAAACCAAAAGCTTTAGGCACACTAAAACCGAAATGATTTGAATAATAATTGCAGCAAATTAAACGATATACATATTGTATCAAAATTAGTATTCATAACAACACTTAAACGCTAAGCTGACACTCTAAACTTATGTTTAGCTATCTGCTATCAAAATTTCAGTTGCAGTTCCCGGTTTCCGATTTTCGATTTTCGATTTCCGATTTCCGGTTTGCAGTTCAGTTGCGCGTTCGTTAAGTTTGTTTTGTCCCGTTTAATTTGGCCTTTGTTTAAAGCTAATTATACCCTTTATCTCTCTCGTTCTCTATGCCAAACTTGATCTATATTTATATTTAACTTAATCCTTAATCACATTTAACTATCGTTATCGCTATCGTTATCGTTGCCGTTAATCGATTTCTCGTTTATTTGACACAACTATTCTAATTGATCAATTTTTGTTCATCTAAATACATAAGTAAATATACATACGTTTACATACTATATATATTCATAGATATATATACATAAATATATATACAATATGAAATACTGTGTATACTTCTCTGATCTAGGTAATACGTCTACAGAAAATCTTGCATGCTACCCCGCCACCGCACGGCATCGGCTATGGCAGCGTCGTCGGCAGCGGCGGCAGCGGCGACGGCGGCGGCGGGGCGGGCAGTGTTCAAGTGACCGTAGGCACAAGTCCCAATTCAACAGCGAGTACGATTAGTCGCATACATAGGCACAATCACAAGAACAATAAAGTGAGCAGAGCAGCAAGCAAACAAATGTTTAATTTTCGTTCACATTCGTTCAGTTTTGTGTTTCGTTAAGTATTGTGCTGTCTGTGTTTTGTATTGTACACGTTCGTTCATGTTCAAGCGTTACGTGCCGTTTTGCTAACTCATTAGTGTACGATTCGTTAAGTTGCGTTTTTTCGTTAAGTTACGTTTCTGTTTCCATCATTTATTTGCAATTAAATTTAACATTTAGTATTTATGTTATAGTAAGTGTTATTGCCTTCTGGTTTCTCTTGGGGCGGGCTTTCTACATACATATGTATGCGTTAAGCGTTCATGATAAGTTTCGTTAAGTCTCGCCAAGCATCGTTAAGTCGTTCATAATAAATCAAATCTGCGATTGGCCTCCATTTACACACATTTACCGCATGTCCAGTCGTGACGCACTCATGTTTCGTCATGTTTCGCCCAGTCGCGGTAGTTTCGTTAAATCTCACAAAGCATGCCGCTACACAGCTCTGCTCTCTCGACTGCATGCCCTAGCCCCATTTAGTGTGTACAACATTTGGTACTTGGTACTGTACCAGATCTCTTCGATCCAGCCACCAGCCACCAGCCACCAGCTATCAGCTACCAGCCCAGAGCCAACCGAGAACTACAATTAGCACTAACTGAACCCATTTTGTCTTACCTGCATTATTCCCCTACAGTCTCAGTCGAAGGTCGCGGACAAGTTTAAGCGACCGTTCCGCAAACGTCACTCGGTGGCCGCCCATCATCAGCCGACAAATCGGGTGAATCGCTTCCTCTCGCAGGCGATAAATGCCCGCTCCGTGGACTGTGATAAGTCGGAGCACGTGGATCGATTGACGTTGCGTTTCCGGCAGAGCGACAAGGAGCGCGAATATCACAAGGACTTTGATTTGGGCTTCACTACGGCCATGGGTTGCTCCCTGCTGTTGCTTATACTGGGCGCGGCCTTGCAGGTGACCGCATTGCCGCGCACCCTAATCCTGCTGCTGTTGTTCCTCACGGCCTTCATTTGGGTCAGCGCCATACTGATGCTCTTGCTGGCCGTTCGCCTAAAGTGGATCATCTGGGATATATCCGAGAGCTTCTCGCTGCGAATGGCCATTACGATATTTACGATTATACTCATCTATTCCGTGGGCCAGGTGAATGTGGTAAGTGCAGATCGAGCTGAAACCAATGATAGATATTCAATTAACAGCTCTTTTTTCTCTGTTTACCTTCAGTTCACCTGCGTGTCGGATCATCCCTGCTGGGATAATGGAACCTATGTGGACGTCCAGCCAATGGACTCGCAAGGACTTGATATGTCACCGCTGATTAGCAAGCAGAACGATGCCCATCGCAAGTGCTCCTTGCCGCAATACGTTTCACTGTCGGCGGCTTTTGCTTTTCTCTCCGTATCCGTGTTTCTCAGGTGAGTCTAGATACCGTCTGAGACTGCTCGGGTGCTGTTAACAATCTGACCTTCTCGATGTAGATTGCCGATTATATTCAAGTCGCTGCTCGTGCTGGGCATGGGCACCATCTATGGCCTGTTCATTGAGCTGTCGCACCAGAACATCTTTGATTGCTACGACAGTCGCGTCAAGTAGGTGGTCAAGGGTCATTCGATTAACCCACAAATATATAATAATAATATATATATATATATAAATAACGATAACGATAAATATATAACATTTCAGAGCATCTATTCCGCTTCATTTGATCTCATTGGCGCGCATTGTCATCTTTATGATTGCGATATTGGTGCACGGACGCCTGGTGGAGGGTACCGCCCGGTTGGACTTTCTCTGGCAGCTGCAGGCCTCGCAGGAGAAGAAGGAAATGGATGTGCTGCAGGAGTCGAATAAGCGCATTTTGCACAATTTGCTGCCCGCTCATGTGGCTGCACATTTTCTCGATGCGCAATTTCGTAATAATATGGTAAGAGAATAGAGAACGCCCCCCCGCTCTGCACTGACCCGTTGACACACAAATCGCCGTTCGCTTTATTTTAGGAGCTCTATCATCAGAGCTACGCCAAGGTGGGCGTAATATTCGCCAGTGTGCCAAACTTTAATGAGTTCTATACTGAGATGGATGGTTCGGATCAGGGGCTGGAGTGCTTGCGCCTGCTCAACGAGATAATTGCCGACTTTGATGAGCTGCTCAAGGAGGATCGCTTTCGGGGCATTGACAAGATCAAGACCGTGGGCAGCACCTACATGGCTGTGGTCGGCCTCATACCCGAGTACAAGATTCAGCCCAACGATCCCAATTCGGTGCGGCGTCACATGACGGCGCTGGTCGAATACGTCAAGGCCATGCGGCTCTCCCTGCAGGAGATCAACAGTCACTCCTACAATAACTTTATGCTGCGCGTGGGTGAGTATTCCATCTCCAGTACCATCTCTAATAGATCCCTCTCTCTAATCATATTCCCATTCCCACACAGGCATCAATATTGGTCCCGTTGTGGCGGGCGTGATTGGAGCCCGGAAGCCGCAGTACGATATCTGGGGCAACACGGTGAATGTGGCGAGCCGCATGGACTCGACCGGGGTGCCCGGCTATTCTCAGGTCACCCAGGAGGTGGTGGACAGTTTGGTTGGCTCGCACTTTGAGTTCCGCTGTCGCGGCACCATCAAGGTGAAGGGAAAGGGCGACATGGTCACCTATTTCCTATGCGATAGCAGCAGCAATGCCCTCAACGGCGAAGTGCGCAACGCTATGATCAGCAACCGGCCATCGGCAGCGAATGATACGCAGTCGCTGTCACATGCTGGCGGCGGCCTGCATCCTGCCGAATACTATCAGAAGGCGTCACAGTTCCAGGAGAATCGCCTCAATACGGACACCTACAGCAAGAAGGATAATGGCCATTTGTATAATGTGTGTGGCGGCGAGGAGCAGCAGCTGCTGCTGCAGCATCAGCACCAACAGCCGCTGCCCGCACCACCCACACAGCACCACCATTTGCATCAACAGCAGCAGCAGCGCCTCAACAGCAAGCTGCAGAAGCAGCCCAATTTCATGACCAATGGGGGATTGCCCAACATCCGGGAGAACGGACACAATGGCGAGATGCATTATGTAGCGCCAGCGCCAACAACACTCACTGTTGCAGTGCAACAGCAACAACAGCAGCAGCAGCAGCAGCAACAGCAACAGCAACAACAACAACAGCAACAGCAACAGCAACAGCTACAGCAGCAACAACAGCTCCAACTCCAGCACCAGCTCCAGATCCAGCACCAGCACCAGATCCAGCACCAGCTCCAGAACCAGTCCATTCCTTCGGTAATGTTGCGCGAATTCAATATAATTGAGAATCCGAATACCGGTGGCAGGCATCAACAGCTGCAGCAGCATCAGCAGCAGCAACAGCAGCTGGAGCAGTTGCCGGCAGCACAGCGGCCACATCATGCCAATAGTCTTGATGGCGCTGCTGTGGTCGGTGTGCTGGGCGGTGATTGCTTTATGTTGCCGCGGCGCGAGCAGCTGCGCAGCTATGCGCCGCCGCCGGCGCTGCCCTTTAACCAGCATGGCCAGCATCACCCACTGCATCATCTGTATCACCAGCATCAGCATATGAATCAGCTTCAGCCATCGTCCTCCAGCCTGGGCTATGGCCACTGCCGTGAGAGCGAGCCGCTATTGCATGCCAGCAGCGTCGCGCCGGTAGCCAAGGTGAGTGAAGACGTTGACCTCATGATCTGGAGCAAAGAGATACTACTCTGAATGAGGCTCGCTCCCATCCCCAGCCGTTTTCTAATCAGCCAATCCGCCAGCCAGCCAGCCAGCCAGTCAGCCGACCAGCCAATCCACTGTCCAAACCACCCATTTGTAACTAATACCAAAGCATGCATAAAGTGACGGTATATTTTACCTGTTCAAGAGGCGTGTCTATGTGTGTGTGTATGAGAGAAATTAAGAGAACGATAAAGAGAGCGAGAGAGAGAGAGAGAGAGTTAAGGAGTGTGCTATCCAGAGTAAAAGTTTTCTCTTTCTTAACACAGTTTAGAAAAATTTGAATGTAAAAAGTGCAGAAAATGTAGGAAAAAAATATAAAAAATGAAATATCCTGGGCTTAAAATAATGAGGAAATTTTGATATTAAATGTATTTTGTTTATAACGTTCGATATTGAATGGAATTTGTTTTGTTAGAAAATATATAAATATATTCTAAATATAGATGAGAATCGTGAGATCAAATTTAGTTAAATATTTGTTTATTATTAAAATATGATAGGAAATTTATGTAAATGTTTTGTAAGAGTATATATAATAATATATAGATATACATATATGTAGGTATAGGTATTAGGTATATATATATATATATATCAGTTACTGGATAACAGGGTTTAGTAAACTTCTAAACAGGTGTATGAGAAAAAGTATTCTGAAATGTGAAATATGAATGGGCCTATTTTTAAATGAAATTATATGTGAGCATTTAAATTTTATTACTCGAAAATTAGCAATATGAATAGTATTATGATATATAATATGCTCTCTATGGTATCAAGCCCTCAGTAGATCTCTATATTCTATAAATAATCAGGGGTTAGTTTTCTCTCTCTCTCTCTCTCCGTCTCTCTCTCTCGCTCTCTTTCTCAGACCCGCCACACACACATGCGCACAGAAAACCCATTCATTAAATGGAAAGTCTATTGCCGACGCTTGTGGATGCTGACCCATAATTAATAGTTTCAATATCTGTTATATACATATATACATATATAAGTTTTTGAATATTTGTGTGTCTCTAACTCTGTACCACTTTTTGCATGCTATCGCACCACGCCCACACTCACGACTAACACCTAGATCATGCCCATGCAGCATGCGCCAAAGTACGAGCCACCACGTTACACCTGTCCCAACTCCGTGTTGTCAATGCAGCAGCAGCAACAACAGCAACAGCAGCAGCAACAGCAGCAGCAACAGCAGCAGCAACAACTGCAGCAGCAACAACAGTCGGATCGGCAATATGCGCTCTACTCGCAGCAACCACCGCTGCCGCAGCTGCCACCGAAGCCGGCATTGAGAAGCTATTTGAAGCCGCTGCCCAAGCTGCCAAACGATATGGAGGAGAGTCGCGAGATGTCATCGACCGACGATCTCAGCTCACGGCCGCATTCGCCCTCGATGAGCAGCTCGGATGAGAGCTACTCGAAGACCACCGAGGGCGAGGGCGAGGGCGAGGAGGACTCGCCGCGCATCAATGGCGGTCATTTGCAGCGCAACGGCATCGGCATGGGCATTGGCTACAATGTGGGTCGCGTCAATCCGCTGCAATGGCTCTATCCCTGCGATATACAAGTGGATCCCACATCGCCCGTTGTGGACATGACGCAGCTGCGCGACTTCGAGCTCAGCTCGACCACCGAAAGCCAGGGCCAGCATACCACCAGCAACACGACGAGCAATACGCAGCCCAAAGGCGACAGCTGCAACAGCTTTGACTACCAGAAGAAGGCGGGCGTAGGCGCGACGGTGTCGCTGTCGGCAACGGGTGCAGCGAACAATGCTGCTGCAACAGCTACCAAGTCGCCCTTTGAGAGGGAACTGCAAAGACTGCTCAACGAATCGACGCGAGCGCGTTGCCTGGCCGCAGTCTCGGCCTCGACGGCGGCAACCATTAATACCGATCAAACCACCAGCAATTGCAGTGGTCGCCCCACTGGCGATCTGAGCTACTCGGCGAGCAACAGCAAGCTGAGTTCCATCAATGGGCATGCGCAGGGCCAGGGCCAGGGAATGGCCGAAGGCGGATCCGGCAGCAATGGGAATCTCAGCGGTGGCAGCAACTCGAATAGCGGCAACAACAACTATCACAAGGAGCTGCAGCAGGATCAGGAACTGATCGCCATGGCGATGCAGGCGAACGGCAAGCTGCCCATGAGCAGCAGCTTCATGATATCGAAGCATCCCGTCGGCCTTGAGGCCATCAAGGAAATAACGCGCCACAAGAACCCCTCCGAGTCCAGTCAAATGTGAGTAAAGCCATAGCAGCAAAACACCCCAGCCTAACCTATAACCCATTGGCCAATGCAACTGCCAACTGCCAACTGCCAGCTGCCTTCCGTTTCGCCATATGTTTCTAATACCAAGCAGCAGCCACTGTCATCCCCATTGCCCATAGCCCATGCTCGCTCTCAAGCTCTAAACATACTATGTACACACTTGTCAATGAGGCGAAGTATCCATTGTTGGGTTTGTGGTCTTTGATCTAACTTCAGATACGCACGCACACATAAGAGACGCAAGACAATACTCTGCTCTTTTCCAGGGGATAAACGAATAATTCACAGTTCCCACATGCAAACGCATTGATTCCTTTCTATCTACTTCCAATCCTAAAAAGTACTTGTATGATGTTAGTAAAGAACTCAAATCAGTTAGATGATAATGCTTGACATTGTGATTATGAAATGGGTATAATTTTGTAACCGTTTGCTTACAGCAATGAAGTTTGTAAGGAAATGAAATGAAGTTGAGCTAAGATTCCAGAAATGAATAAGTTTTACCATATTGCAGGCAAACCTCGGACACGGAATCCTGCGAGATACTGCACGAGACACGCAGTCAGATGCATGCGCTGGCCATGCTCGAGCTGCATGCGGCCAAGGAGCAATTGCAGCAACAGCAACAACAGCAGCAGCAGCAGAGATCGTACCGACAGCGCCCGCGCTCCAAGGAACTACAGAACAGCTACGAGAGTCTCGACCGGCTGGATGGCTCGATGCTGCAGCAGCAGCAACAATCGCAGCGGCAGCGGCATCACCATCACCATCATCACCATCAGCAGCGACAGCAACAGCAGCGCTCCAATCACGTGGAGCAGGAGGAACGCGATGATACGGAGGACAACCTGGCTGATGAGGAGTTCGAGGATGATGAGGTTGGGCGTGATGTGCGACAGAAGCGCCTGTTGCAGGGCGAGCACAATAAGTTAAAGAACGACAAGCAGCAGCAGCAGGCGCACAACGACGAACTGGAGCAGCAGCAACAGGAAGAGCTGGACCGGGAACAGCTAAGAGGGGAGACAGCGCCGCTGACCAATGGCAGCCTGCGCTCGGAGCAGAATGTGATAAACGATGAGTTAAAGTATGGTGCGTCGCATCATAACCACCAGTCCATGGACTCCAATCCGCTTGAGAGCCAGTCGGAATGGTCGGACGATGATTGTCGCGAAGAGGCCACAGGTAAATAGTTGAACGAAGATCTTCGACAGTAGTGCTTAACCGTTCTATTCCTCCCTCTCTCCATTTCAGGTGGCGCGGAGTCAACAGGCTATATAACCGATGAGCCTGGCCTGGAGAATATTTCGCTGTTGAACGAAGCAGGCCTGACCGATGCCGAGGGCGCCTTGTCGGACGTCAATTCGCTGTATAATGCGCCCGATGTGGATGACACCTCGGTATCCAGTCGGGCCAGCTCGCGCCTGCTCAGCCTGGACTCGCTCAGCGGTCTCTACGATTGTGATTTGGATTCGAAGCATGAGCTGGCTATTGTGAATGCATCGCACAAGATAACTAGCAAGTTTGGACCACCGCCATCGCCGGCACAACAACAGCAGTCATCCGCTACAGCAACAGCAGCAGCAGGAGGAGGAGCAGGAGCAGGAGCCGTAGCATCAGTGGCTGCAGTGACACAGGCTGCAGTACAGTCGCCGGAGCAGCAGCAGCAAAGTTAAAGCGATTTGTACTTAAGGTGCAAAGGTTGAATGAAATTAATGAGCACACAATGAGGAAACCAGAAAGCGAACACTCAAAACGTTGTTAATGCAAAATGCAAATGGTGTCTATTAATTTACAAATACTATGACTACCATGTTAGTTACTAGGGATATACACTATTTAAAGATATATATGTATACATATATATGTATTGTACAGGATGGAAAACAGAGGCGAGATACTTTGCGTTCGTACAAGTTCTCATTGGTTGCTTTCCATTTCTTACTTATACTTATGATAACTAACGGCACTCTCTTTATATATGTAAGATTGTATGTGTACTTTTTTTTAGCCTTCGTGGTCTATGTTTAGGTATTATATACATAGTATATACAAAAACAAAAACAACATATATATATATATATATATATAGTCATTGGTTATATTACGTGAATTGGCCCAGTTAAACGTTCCAGTTAAAGCCCACAAAAAGTAAAAGTAAAAGTCAAAGTAATTACGATTTAAATTCTATAAACTTATCTATACGGATATTATATATGCTTCACAGTATATAGGCAAAATCATCACAATTATTATTAAAAACGATTTGTGAATATTTCATTTGTGCGCTTAGCCCCTATAAGATATAATTTGCTCATTTGTTATGCTACATTATATAAGTACATTATACTACATCAATTGATATACATATGTTTAACTACCTGTATGCCTATATTATTTAATAATCGAATAGTTACAACTACAACAAATGCATGACAAGTTGTAAATAAAGCGAAATAAATATCTATATATTTTTTATCTTGAACGTACGACAACTTCCAAATAAATCCTGCACACTTCGAGGATAGGAAAGATCTTTTGCGAGGAACAAGTTGATTGTGTGTTCCATTAGTTTAGCGATATTATTGAAACTCTGCAGACTCTGTATTAGTTTAGATATGTCTAACGCCAAGCGTCTTGTGCCATTTATCGCAGCCTACTTTTAGTTGTTGCGCTAAAGCGTTGCCTACTTTGAGGCCTTGCTCGCACACACTGTTTTGTACATACTCACACATACATACACACGCATGCATATGATACGTACTTAAAATATAATTATTTGATATTTATAAGCGAAGTTTTTTCAAAACAAATCAATATATTTATATAAATATACATGTACTTAGTCGAAAAGGCTTAAAGTCAATTTTTTGTTGGCTGTTGCACAATTCTCGAATTTCGTTCACGCAAGGCTTTTCTCAGTTGCTATAGAGCTATCAAATCTGTTTAATCTGTAGCTATGTATATAAGTGCATAATCTCAATATACAGCATATATAACCGTATATAAAGTGTTTTCAAATATAAATTTTGAACGTATTGTAACTCAACTCACACTACTATGGCAAACTCAAAGATATTGTTGATAACTGTGTTGACAGACAACCAAAACAGATATTAAAAAGAAAATAAAAGCAAAGCCAAAAAAAAAAAAAAATACAAATAAATAAGGAATAACAAATAAACAAAAATAAAAAACAAACAAACAAAGAATACAAAAAAGCCCATATTTTGTGTGTACAATTTATGACAACGCCAGTGAGCGCAAATATTATACATATTATGTAATTATGTAACAGCAAATGAAAATTGAACCTAGAGAAGCATATAGATACGAAAAAAAAAAAACAGCCCACAGATCAACTTATGCAGACCACTAAATTATATAGAATCAAAGAGAAATTACGCAAAAATATATACACAATAAATACCTAATATATATATATATATATATATATACACAGAACCACAGAGATGCAATAAGCTAAGAGAGAAATAGAGACAGACAGAGAGAAAAAATATAAAAGAGAGATGCAACACTGGATGCATGATATTTATTTTTCTGTACCGATTAATGATATCCATGTAATCTACACAGAGAAAAAAGAGGAAAATATATAAAGAACAAATAAATTTTAAATATTATATATACGCATATACGAATCCTATGTGCGAAGAGAAACAAAAGTAAACTACGTATAGCTGAGTACGGCAACCATTAAAAACCCATAATAAACACTTACGAGTACATATAACTAAACGACAGCATATCAAATATGTTACAAATCTCCAGTATTTTTATTGCAAAGCGGGAAGGTTGTTTTTTTTTGTATTTTTTTTTCATTTTTGTTTGGCTGTTGTCAATTCAGTTGTCAGTTGTGAGCTGAGGCTGCCAAAATTTATGGCTAGGTTGGAAAAGAACGTACGGAGTTTCATTTCCATTGAAGTATATTCATTTCTTAAGCAATAATTTACTGCTCCGATTGACCCTCACCTCTGTGCTTGTGGATCTTTTGCTGAATATTCCCGAAAGATCTTGGATTTCTATATGGCAATTTGAGAAAGCGTAATACTTATTTAATATTTAGGTTACTTAAGATATTTCTTTATTATATACACCATTGCACCAATTTAAACGCAGATCAAAAAGTTATTTCTCTTATTTCGATTTATATAAGTTTGTATTTCGACAGATATTGCGTACATAATAACGAGGGTGTCTATATAATATTAATGAACGGTGTGCCGGTCTATAAAAACAGCTATGCGATGATCATAGATACTATATATTTTTATATACACTTTTAGTATAAGCATTGATTGATTGCTTATATATCTATTTATCAAAACCGCAATATATCTATCTAACCAACTTTCTATCTATCTATGTCTCTAACTATTTCTCTTTATTGTTAAACAATTTCCGTTCTTAGTTATAGGAAACATATCCTTAGACATCTGGCTTTGATAAGCTTCTAGATTTATAGATATGTAATAAAATAAAAGTTGGTATATACAAAATTTACATCATAGGTATACGACTAAGGAAGATGATGCAAGTGCTTCTGTTTTTATTTCGGAATTGTTTCTTGTAAAGTAATTAATGTAATGAAAATTGAATTCAAATGTTTTTAGGTTTGTGGAAAAATTTCTTTCCTATTCTGTTTGACGTCACTAATTGATGACATCTAACAATGAAATCCAGATGTATGGTAAACACAGTTGGGGCATTTTTTATGTCTGTTTGGTTTGTTGAGTTAACTTATTAGCAGAGCAAATAATATATGCCTAGCCATATTTTTTGGCAATTAATGAATTCTTAGCGGTTCTTATATAAGCCGGAGCCCAGATACATCGACAGTTATCTGTTTTGCAATGTTGCGAATTGTTCTGGCTATTGTTTTAGTGTGCGCTGGCGCGTCTGTGGTCCTCGGACAGACAGACTACTGTTCTGCCGGCCTGTGTGGAAATAACAAACACATTGCCTGTAACAACAATGGGGTAGGCCAATTGGCATCATGACATGATATTAGATAATTAATATGCAATTTTCTAGGCCTGGGGTGCCAAGTGTCCGACCAGTCCTGCACCACAACTCATCGAACTGAATCTGGCACTGAGACAACACGTGGTGCGTATGCACAACGAAAGGCGCAACAATCTGGCCCTGGGCAAGCTGCCCAATTACGAGCCAGCAAGAAGAATGGCCACCATCCGCTGGAGTCCAGAGCTGGCCAAGCTGGCCGCCTTCAATGTGCGCCAGTGCGAGATGAGGCACGACGCTTGCCACAACACGAAAAAGTTTAAGGCCAGTGGCCAGAACTTGGCTGTGATTGGCTACACTGGCAATGGATCAGCTCGCACCACCAAGGAACTGCTTACCTCCTCCATCAACATGTGGTGGAATGAGCGTAAGGATGCCAACATGAATGTTATCAGGAGCTATCCAAATAACTGGTCTGGACC
Organism: Drosophila mayaguana; assembly: GCA_037075325.1. Classification (NCBI taxonomy): domain Eukaryota; kingdom Metazoa; phylum Arthropoda; class Insecta; order Diptera; family Drosophilidae; genus Drosophila; species Drosophila mayaguana. Next base: position 2,551,269 of record JBAMCG010000077.1, read on the forward strand.
GTAAGTGGCCATCAATTGATTCAATTTCCACTTGCATTTCATATACATGTACATATATCTCGAAATCGAACTCTCGCCTTTTGCAGTGCCATCGGCCACTTCACTGCCATGGCTCGGGACTACAATTTTGCCGTTGGCTGTGCAGCAGCCAGATACAAAAATGGCAATTGGAATAACTTCCTTTTGGCCTGCAACTACGCTGCGACCAACTGGATTGGCGAAGCCGTCTATGCGCGTGGTGCAACCGCAGCTGGCTGCACCACGGGCAGGAATGTCAACTATGCGGGTCTCTGTAAGGTGGCTGAAGTCTATAATGTATAAGTTCCGTCCTTGACAGCCCCAATAAAACTAAGCAATGCAATCAAGAATTTTATATTTTTTTGTATGCACTTACATACATACGAGTATGTATGTAGTATAGTGCGTATGTATGTATGTAGTTCTTCTTTGAGCTGCAGTCACCTATGGAACTAAATCTGTGATAAATCTCGTCACGGACATTAGCTAATCTGTCGCATTCGGCACAGTTAGAGCAAAGGCAGCGATCAGTCACCGATCTGCCAACAGTTGGCCTGTGTCATTGAAATGTTAAATATTTGTCTACCTATTATTTTTGGGCTTTGCCTGGGCGTCGCCTGTGCAACGGACTTCTGCCAGTACAACTGCCCCGGAGCCCAGAACATTGGTTGCAACAACAGAGGGGTTAGTGTGCATCGCATGGAGCAACAATCTTTGGGTCTATCAATATTTCTCTTTTGCCTATAGGACTGGAGTGCGGGGTGCCCGAGGGACAGCACTTTGGTTTCCCTTTCGGCGGCCGAGAAGAAAGCGATTTTGGACAATCATAATAACTACCGAAACATCATTGCTGGCGGCACGGGCAATGGACTGCCACCGGCTTGTCGGATGGCCACCATGCAGTGGGACGATGACCTAGCCTATCTGGCATCTTTTAACGTCAAGAGCTGTGCAATGAGACATGACCAATGCCACAACACACCAGCGTTTCAGTACTCCGGCCAGAACTTGGGCTGGGTCAGTTTTAACGGAGTAGTGAATGTAACGGACAGTGCTGCAGTGTGCTTAAAAATGTGGTACGACGAATTACCCTACGTCAATAGGGCCATCATCTCGTCCTTCCCCTCTGTATACAATGGACCTGTTATTGCCCATGCCACCATCACGGCCGCCGATCGCAATACGCACGTTGGCTGCGCCGTCGCCACTTATTCGTCTGCGGATCACCCCTACAAAGTCTTCCTGATCGCCTGCAACTATGCCACAAACAATCTTTACAGTGTCAAAGTATACGACACCTGCACTAAGCCGGCAAGCAAATGCTCCACTGGAGTCAATCCCCAATATAAATTCTTATGCAGCCCCAATGAAGTATTCAATGTAAACAACGTTTTCTTCAAAATGAATTAGGCATACGATATTTGTTTTATGCGTATATTTATAGTTAAATATAACACATAAGACTGAAATCCCAATATTTATTGCGTTTTCAGCATGTTTTTTCAAACAATGCCCCCCTAAGCGATTTAAAATTTATTTTTTTCAATATATACATAGCGGTATTCCTTTATTTAAAAAAAATATATATAAGCACATTTAAAACAAGTAAGAAAGCTCTAGTCGAGACTGATCGAACACGAAATCCCTTGAACCCTTCGAGTAGCTGATATTTCCACAATTCTTTGCATTTTTCTGCTTACACAAGAAACTTTGATTTTCCATTTTCAATGGGTTCAGGGTATGAGAAACTGATTTCTTCCCAATGCAATTTTCAATGTATCAGTTTTTATTGTGTTATTAAAAAAAACAACAATTTCCCTTAGTGTTACCGCTTGTTAAGCGTTTCGATACGGTCAACATTTGCGCTGGCCAAGCAAATGTGACAATGCACGTGTCTGCCGTTCCCTCTCCTCGCCGTTTCTTTGCAATCCCGCTCTGCACCGTGTGATAGCCAGCAGCTTCTGCAGAATACGTCTGCTCCATTCTCCTGAGGGGGAGAATTTGTTTAATTATCAGAGTACATTATCTGCGGCTGCTAATGACGTCTTTAATTGTATGTCCAACGAACTGAGTTCCATTTAGCAATTAGACTTTTAGACATTTTGTCGAGAACAGAGAGCTGAGTCAACGCTGTGATAAATATTTGATCAAATGTTACGCCAGCTTTATGTGTGTGTGTATGTATGTAGATAGAGATAAAGAGCTCCAGAGCGCGCAATGGGCATAAAAGCCATGAGCCCTCCCAGTCCGTCAACAGTTGAGATTCATGGTAGACATGCGGAATATCCTCTCGATAACAGTTGTGGCTCTGCTGCTGGCCGCCGCCTGTGCCACGGACTATTGCAAGAAGAGTTGCGGCAACAGCCAGAACATTGGCTGCAACAACAATGGGGTGAGTGCGAATGGGAATGGAAAGTTTGTGGCTCTGTTCATAGCATTGTTATCGTCAGGCTTGGGGCTTGGCTTGTCCCAGCGACAGAGCGTTGGTCAACCTCTCGGCTGCCGAGAGGAGCGTGATCGTGAGCAAGCACAATGAGTATCGCAATTTCATTGCCGGCGGCGGGGACAGCAAACTGAGTCCCGCCTGCCGCATGGCCACCATGCAGTGGAATGACGAGCTGGCCCACCTGGCCTCCCTCAATGTCCGAAGCTGTGAGATGCGTCACGACGCCTGCCACAAGACGGACAGCTTCGATTGGGCTGGCCAAAATCTGGCTTGGATCGGCTACTTCAATCCGCTGAACACTACCGCCAATGGCATCAGCGCCGTGGACATGTGGTACAACGAGGTCTCCAATACGAAGCAGTCCCACATCAATTCGTTCCCGGCCAACTACAAAGGCCCCACCATTGGCCACTTCACTGTCATGGTCGCCGATCGCAACACGCACGTTGGCTGCGCTGTATCCACATATTCGGTTAAGGGCCAGTCCTATAAGGCCTTCCTCATGGCCTGCAACTATGCCACAACGAATGTAATTGGCGTCAAGATCTACAGCTCCTGCTCCGTGCCGGCCAGCAAGTGCACCACTGGAGTCAATCCCCAATATAAATTCCTGTGCAGCACCAAGGAAGTTTACGATGTTAACAATTTAAATTACTGAGCGAAGTGATTGAATCACTGAAAGTCAATATAATTGGTATAAACTACGATTACTAGGATTCAGAATGCTTGAAAGTTGAGTAGATTTGTGTCGAAGTTAGATAGATATAATATAATAGAATATTTTAATAGGTTAAATACCTTAGATATGATATGAATTGCTAGGTTGAATAGGTAGAGGTAGATCTAGATAGCTATAGGTATGATATTTATTGCTACGTGCATTAGATATCAGAAAATGGGGATATCTGCATACAGAATGTATCTACATATATTCGAAATTTATAAGCGGTTGAACTGCAATTTTAAGCATTTCGTTAATAATAGTTAATTGATTAAGCACCTTCATACGTTGTACTAGGTAGAGTCACATTATTTGTATACTCTTGGAAAGAAGCACTCGGAGCTTCTTTTCACTCGATTATCGACCTTATATCTCATATTCATTATTAGTAATTTAAGCGTAGTAAAGATCGACTACATTATATATAAGTCACTATAATAATATACAATATTCTAAAAAAAAAAATGAAATAAATAAAAATAAAATCCTATTCAAATTCAGGGTAGTTGCTACTGCCCTATCTTATCGGTCAGGGGCTTGCCTCAGCTGATATACCTCAGATGGCGCTCGTTTGGCAATTAATAATTTTGGATGTCAGTTTTCTTTTTTTTTTTGCAATTTAAGATACAATTTTTGTGGAATTTAAAACAGTGGTGTAGAAACAAGTGTTATTAGAGCATAAACACAGAAATATCAGCAGAAAAATGAAATGTAAAAATAATAGATAAGAGCTCGTCCGACAAGAGTTCGAAATCTTGAAGCCAATGAAAGGGTTCAGACTGTGAATGTATGCAATAAAAGCTTATATGTTTGTATTTGTTGCATTCATTTTTAACCAATATAAAATACAATAAAAAATTAAAATAAATAAAACATAAAATTAGGCACTGGACACTGGGGCCATCGGGTTATTTTTCATTTCAATCAGAAAATATTGTATACTTTTAGGTGCTGGCACTTAATTCATTTAAATTTAATTATTTATTACAGCTTCTAAACCTTAACATATATGTATGTCGGCTAGAAGCCAGTATTTACATCTTTGATCTAATGTTGACATTCTTTATTTATTTCTTATGTAGTTCTGTGGTCCAGAGGGTGCAGCCTTTTGAGCCTACGCCCATTGATGTTGTGTGCCAGGTCGTATATGAATGCATGTATGTATGTGTATATCTAAGGGTGTATCAATATGTGTTCTTGCATGCCATCTTTTAGAATCGATGTGAGCATACATGTAATAGTGCATATATGGATGTATGCATACATTCATTGATGTAATAAGTCTACATGTATGTAAGTATGAATCCGTATTATATTCCATTAGCCATGTATGCATGGTATATATATCTGCTTGAATATAATTGTATATATAAATGTGGGCATGTTTTATTCAAGTACATATGCATGTACATATATATTTATTTATGTATATTTACATCAAAATTTCTACTTATGTATATATGTCTGTATGTAGTTTTTCTATATACATATGTATGTACGCCAACCGTCAGCTTGTTGTCGCATTCCGAGCCCATTGACTGCTTCTTTGAATTGGCTTCCAGCATGCGTATGCGTATTGCTGCCGGCAACTGTTGTCAATTGTCAATTGCAATTGCCGTGATAAGCGCGAGGCAGCGCCATCTCAGCCCATAGCTCCGAGCCGAAAACCAAATAACGCACAGCCACCTACATCCACCCACTGCCATCCAATCGCTCTCAAATCTCCAGTCCACGTAGCGGCGTCTGTTGTGCTCTGTCATTGTTGTTACATGCCGAATTTGTCGTGAAATGTTTTGGTAATCAATTTATATGTTCCGTGGCTTCCTCAGCTCCAGCTCCAGCTCCAGCTCCAGATTCAGCTTCAGCTCCATCTCCAGCTACAACATTATTTCCAACTGTGTCCCGACTCCTGCCGCCATTAGTTTTGTGGTCCAACAACGGCGCCAGCGACTGGCAGCTGTCTACAGCCAAGTTGGCTGGCGAAATTCACCTGTAAAAGTTCTCAGCTCGTCTAGCTAACCGATATTCCGCTCTGTTATTTTCCGTTACAGTTGCCCCCAGGCCCCCTCAGCAGCAGCAGCAACAGCTCCATCTCCATCTTCCGCAGTTGTTGCGGCTTCTGCTTCGGCTTCAGCTTTTTGTACGTGAAAATGAAGCGTTTTCCATTTGATTATAAGAAAACATGTTTGGCATATTGATGAATGCCTCCAGAGAATTGTTGTCTCCTGTTGGTGCACGGTCGCTGTCGGTACGGCACATCCACAAGTTGCGGCAAGGATTGGAATTAGGTGGTGACGGCCACCGCGCTCGATTTTAATGATGTGACTGACGGGCGAAAGCGCTTACCGAAAATGTACTCTGCCTTCCCTTTTGTTTTGATATTTTTTCATATTCCTTGACAGGCAACCACCAGCACCCGCAGCACCCGCAGCACCCTCACCCACAGCTACCGCACACCCGATTGTCTGTTTATTTATGCGTGCGCCGGAGTTTGTTTGCTTTGTGAATACGTGATGCGCCCACGGGTAATGGCAGGCAGCATTGAAGACGACGATGCTGAGGACGGAGGTGAGGGTGAGGATGTGCTTTACACATTTGCTTATGCCAGCGAAATATTTTTAGTTGCCAGCTTTCGAAATAATAATAATAATAATAATTTCTCACTTCATTTGTTGCGCAAATCGAAAATGAGCTTCGTCTGTGGATCCGAAACTGGAGCAGGAGATGCCTGTGCGCCGCCTTGGCTTCTCGCCTGATGGCTGTTGATGGGTTTCCTCTGGGCTCATCCAACTGTTTGAAGCGTTGAATTTCAATGAGCTAGCAACGCTGCGTATGCGCAATTTGTGCGCCCAACGAGAATCAGCAGGGATGCACAATCAGAATCAGTGGACTGCGGCAAGCGTGCAGCCCGAGAATTTATATACCCTAGCTCTACTCTATTTTGAACCTATTTATACATACATATATATATATCTCATATAAGCCAACTATATGGGTATACGGTTAAGGCATGGAAGTAGACAAAGCTTCTTAAGAAATGGTTTATTTTAAGCAAACTTTATAGCTATATTAAATCCTATTCTATTAGCGAGATCTATTATGAATATACTTTATCTCAAATTAGTTAATGTTTCAGCATTACTTTTTCGTCTGTATGCAAGAGTCACAAAATTCATCGCATTGAAGATTAAATTTGTTTATCAATATATAAAATAAATGATTCTATCAAAATATACTTTTTTTTTATTTATTTCTAAATACAGTTAAAAACTGAAATTCGAGAAAATGTTATGCTACAAATCGTTAAAATTCAATTACAGCAAATTACAGAACGCAACAGTCGAGGCAAGGGCAACAGCAACACCAGCAACAGCAGGAGACGGCAGTAGAAGCAGCCACAATTTAAATTATCGAAAAGGTGTGTGTGCGTGTGCGAGTATCTATTTAAGCGCTGCGCAGGAAACCATAAAAATTGTTGCTAGCAGGAAGCAGAAGCGGCGCCAACTTTTGCACAAGATACGAACACGAGCCAGGCGAGAGTATGCCAGCCTTCACTCCCTCCCATTCGCTCTCTGTCTCTCTTTCTCTCTCAGTTGCTTACCAGCTCTTTCGGTTGCTGCTGTAACGCTGCTTGCGCTAAAATCGTTTAAAGTCGGCGATGTATTAGCATTTCACTTGAGAAAAGTTTATCGAAAGGCAATCATAAGGCAATTTATAAACGGACATGCAAAACTTTTGTGGATCAAGTTAACTCAACAAGGAACAGCCGCAGCAGCAGCCAGGAAAGCAGTTAACAAATTGGAAAGCCACTTAAACTCATCACTGATAGCGGCGCCGACCAGGTCAAAAGTGCAAGTTGAAATAAAGTTTGTAAGCCGCAAAATGGCAGCGACAAAAAATTTACCAAATTGAATTGAGCTCTGCAGCCGACGGAGCCGGGCCATAAAAACAACAGAGCGCACTCGATAAGCTAATCTGCAAATGAATGCAGCTGCCTGCGCCTGTGGCATTTACTTATTTTACAACTTGTTCCTCTTCTTCTTCAACTTTCTGCTTCGCCGTTTTCTTCCGCTATAATCATATTAAATTAGCTGCCAAGTCGTGAGCCAATTTCAATTTGTGTACGCTGGCAACATTTTGATTTTATATTTTTCCTGGTTTTATACTTTTCTGTTCTGGCAGCCTGAAGGAAAGAATTTATTTGTACTGGCATCTGTACGTAAAGTGCTAAACTTGTCATTGAAATGCGCCAGATTTGAAGCTTTGCTTTAAATAATACCCAAGCACTTGAGGCTCTCTATGATTTCTAATTTATATTGTCGCTGAGCAAAGAGGGTATTTTGCCGTTGAGAGCTTTGGTGTGCAGCGGCTTAGCTCACTTTTTTTCACGTTACCTCATGCTACAGGCTCAGCTCCTTCTGCGTGTCGTTGACATGTCGAGAGTGCCAGTGTATGTGTGTGTGTGTGTATGCCTTGCATGCCGTAGCATACTTTCCAGCGTTGTCATTCATTAATCAAGTTCAGGGCACTTTAAAGTGGAGATGGCTCTGGCTCTGGCTCTGGCGCGACAATGTCAGCACCTCACACGGACACGGACACACACACGCACACATGCGCACACATTTATAAGCATAATACATAAAGCATGTTATAATGATGCAATAACAAAGCCGCAGCAGTTGGCAGCTGCCTCATAGCTAAGCAAATCCTGAGGGAGGCCCTGTTGCCACGTCTACGCCAGCCACGCCTCCTGCCCAGCACTCATTGGCCGGGCCATAAACGTTGATAAAGTCATAAAAAAAAATAAAGAAACCAAACATACCCAAGAAAAAATATAATAATAACGCCCGCAGCAGCAGCAGCAGCAGCATCTTGACTGCCCGAACAAACAAAGGCTTAGCCAGGGGCCAGGGGACGGGCCGAGCCATTCGGCATATGTTGCCTAACAGCAGCAGCAGATTCTATAGCTGTAGCAACCGTATCAGTAGCAGTAACAATAACACATTGCGGTTCTTATCAAGAATAGGAAAAAAAAAAAAAAACTAACTAACCAAGCCCCTCTCTGGGTTATCCCAGGGGCCTCGCTCATTGCCGTCCGGTCTGCGAGTTAAATTGAGTGAAGGCATGCAACTTGGGGCCATATAAGATAATAAATATGTGGATAAAAATACAAGCACACACACTCGCACACATATTGTACATATATAAATGTATAGTCATATATAAGTATTTGGCAAAGTAGCAGACATAAAACGCACGTCCCAGGGGCGCAGTTGACACGACAAGTTCTGGACGGAAGGTGCATACAACATTGCCATGTTGCCGAAATGATCAGCAAAGTATGTGTGTGAGTGTGTGTGTAACGTCTCATTACAGCGCCAATCAATTAATCAATTGGACAGATCACCAGCCGAAATGCAAAGGAACAACTTAATTTATGAGCAAAAGTTCTCAAATCGAATGATTAGGCAGCGCTTTAACAGCTCAATGGCCACACGCTGGCCGTATTGCGTGTGTGTGTAAACTTTCAAAGTCCCAGTGACATCTAAACTCTGCATGCCATCATCCTTCGACCAGACCTGTTTGCTGCGGTTTCGCAATCAACTTGCAAAGCTTCACAGCAGGCGACCCAACAGCCAATCATCAGAAGAATACCGAATAGCACCAGTGTGGTTCTGCCATGAATAAGTAGTCAATGGATGTAGCAGACGCAACATAATTAGACTGCCACAGCAGACTGTGTGTGCTACGCTGCGCATGGGCAATAATGAGCATATTTTTTTGTATTTCCTTATTTATTTTTATTTGGAATTTTTCTTATACTAAACAAAAAGCAAATGTATTGACAATAAACAATGAGCTCAATCCATATATTTACAATACATATTTACATTAATAACTAAATGCCCTCTCCATTGGGCAAGTCCGGAACGTGAAATCATTTTAAACGCCATTGCAGTGGTCATATAGCCTATTAGTTTATCTCTCTGCGCTTTTTTATATTTCCCCATTGGTAAGGGAAAGTTTGAGATCTTTATGGATGTCAAAGTTTGGCATATGCCACAAGGAGTACCTCTATAAAATTTTATTGTGAGCAGATGCCCTTGACTTATTAACACCATGTACGAGCCGGACAAATATTTCACATATCCAGAAATTACCACAGAGGCTCGTCGATGAGATGGATTGTGTTCGGCTATAATGGATATACTTTAACAATATTTTTGAGAATGTATCCCATGCGTTATAAAACAATTTACACTGTTCGAGTCTGTCTTACTGACATGAAGGGAAGACTAACCTTGATGAATCCGATAGAAAATCTTTGGGTCATCTTTACTCAACGGGTTTATCCTAACTGGAAACAATTTGCAATTTGTAAATTTCCATATCCATTTTCCAAGAAGTTGGTACACTTCTTACTATAAGATGGGACGGAGTCGCGCTATTTACAAAGGTGATAAGCAAAACTGCTATACAGGCGGCAGAAACTGTACGGGCAAGGCACAGCACCCTAGTGAAGCCTTGGAATACTGCGCCATAAGCGACGTTCTATATGTAAGCATTATAGCAAATTAGAACAAATAATAATAGTTTATGGTAACGGTCGAATTTCGTGCGTTTTAATCAAAAAAAAAAAACAAAAATATGTATATATATATATATATATATATATATATATATATATATATATATATATATATATATATATATATATATATATATATATATATATATATATATATATATATATATATATAAATTAAGCACGTCTCCCAACAAACCCCACACTATAAGATGGGACGGAGTCGCGCTCCGTGATAAGCAAAACTGCTACGCAGGCGACAGAAACTGTAAACCCCGCGATGGGGCTACGTTTTTAGCGAAAAACTCCACAACATACAAATATACGTTTGAGTTGGTAAAAGCACAGATTTATATTATCAATGTTTAAAAAATATACAAAAGTGATAAGCAGAACTTGCTACACAGGCAACAGAAACTGTACGCCGGTGGTGCAAGGCACAGCACCGTAGTGAAGCCTTGGAATACTGCGCCATAAGCGACGTTCCATATGTAAGCATTATAGCAAATTAGAACAAAAAATAATAGTTTATGGTAACGGTCGAATTTCGTGCGTTTTAATCAAAAAAAAAAAAAAAAATATATATATATATATATATATATATATATATATATATATATATATATATATATATATAAATTAAGCACGTCTCCCAACAAACCCCACACTATAAGATGGGACGGAGTCGCGCTCCGTGATAAGCAAAACTGCTACGCAGGCGACAGAAACTGTAAACCCCGCGATGGGGCTACGTTTTTAGCGAAAAACTCCACAACATACAAATATACGTTTGAGTTGGTAAAAGCACAGATTTATATTATCAATGTTTAAAAAATATACAAAAGTGATAAGCAGAACTTGCTACACAGGCAACAGAAACTGTACGCCGGTGGTGCAAGGCACAGCACCGTAGTGAAGCCTTGGAATACTGCGCCATAAGCGACGTTCCATATGTAAGCATTATAGCAAATTAGAACAAAAAATAATAGTTTATGGTAACGGTCGAATTTCGTGCGTTTTAATCCCCAAAAAAAAAAAAAGAAAATATATATATATATATATATATAAATTAAGCACGTCTCCCAACAAACCCCACACTATAAGATGGGACGGAGTCGCGCTCCGTGATAAGCAAAACTGCTACACAGGCGACAGAAACTGTAAGGAGGTGGGGCTTTGCTTTTATCGAAAAACTCCACAACTAACAAAGATACGTTTGAGTTGGTAAAAGCACAGATTTATATTATCAATGTTTAAAAAATATACAAAAGTGATAAGCAGAACTTGCTACACAGGCAACAGAAACTGTACGCCGGTGGTGCAAGGCACAGGCAAGGTGCAAGGCACATCCTAGTGGAGCCTTGGAATACTGCGCCATAAGCGACGTTCCATATGTAAGCATTATAGCAAATTAGAACAAAAAATAATAGTTTATGGTAACGGTCGAATTTCGTGCGTTTTAATCCCAAAAAAAAAATATATATATATATATATATATATATATATAAATTAAGCACGTCTCCCAACAAACCCCACACTATAAGATGGGACGGAGTCGCGCTCCGTGATAAGCAAAACTGCTACGCAGGCGACAGAAACTGTAAACCCCGCGATGGGGCTACGTTTTTAGCGAAAAACTCCACAACATACAAATATACGTTTGAGTTGGTAAAAGCACAGATTTATATTATCAATGTTTAAAAAATATACAAAAGTGATAAGCAGAACTTGCTACACAGGCAACAGAAACTGTACGCCGGTGGTGCAAGGCACAGGCAAGGTGCAAGGCACATCCTAGTGGAGCCTTGGAATACTGCGCCATAAACGACGTTCCATATGTAAGCATTATAGCAAATTAGAACAAAAAATAATAGTTTTTGGTGATGGTGGAATTTCGTGGGTATTTATCCCAACGAAAGAAAAAAAAATATATATTATATATATATATAAATTAAGCACGTCTGCCAACAAACCCCACACTATAAGATGGGACGGAGTCGCGCTCCGTGATAAGCAAAACTGCTACGCAGGCGACAGAAACTGTAAACCCCGCGATGGGGCTACGTTTTTAGCGAAAAACTCCACAACATACAAATATACGTTTGAGTTGGTAAAAGCACAGATTTATATTATCAATGTTTAAAAAATATACAAAAGTGATAAGCAGAACTTGCTACACAGGCAACAGAAACTGTACGCCGGTGGTGCAAGGCACAGCACCGTAGTGAAGCCTTGGAATACTGCGCCATAAGCGACGTTCCATATGTAAGCATTATAGCAAATTAGAACAAAAAATAATAGTTTATGGTAACGGTCGAATTTCGTGCGTTTTAATCCCAAAAAAAAAAAAAAAAAATATATATATATATATATATAAATTAAGCACGTCTCCCAACAAACCCCACACTATAAGATGGGACGGAGTCGCGCTCCGTGATAAGCAAAACTGCTACGCAGGCGACAGAAACTGTAAACCCCGCGATGGGGCTACGTTTTTAGCGAAAAACTCCACAACATACAAATATACGTTTGAGTTGGTAAAAGCACAGATTTATATTATCAATGTTTAAAAAATATACAAAAGTGATAAGCAGAACTTGCTACACAGGCAACAGAAACTGTACGCCGGTGGTGCAAGGCACAGGCAAGGTGCAAGGCACATCCTAGTGGAGCCTTGGAATACTGCGCCATAAACGACGTTCCATATGTAAGCATTATAGCAAATTAGAACAAAAAATAATAGTTTTTGGTGATGGTGGAATTTCGTGGGTATTTATCCCAACGAAAGAAAAAAAAAAAATTATATATATATATAAATTAAGCACGTCTGCCAACAAACCCCACACTATAAGATGGGACGGAGTCGCGCTCCGTGATAAGCAAAACTGCTACGCAGGCGACAGAAACTGTAAACCCCGCGATGGGGCTACGTTTTTAGCGAAAAACTCCACAACATACAAATATACGTTTGAGTTGGTAAAAGCACAGATTTATATTATCAATGTTTAAAAAATATACAAAAGTGATAAGCAGAACTTGCTACACAGGCAACAGAAACTGTACGCCGGTGGTGCAAGGCACAGGCAAGGTGCAAGGCACATCCTAGTGGAGCCTTGGAATACTGCGCCATAAACGACGTTCCATATGTAAGCATTATAGCAAATTAGAACAAAAAATAATAGTTTTTGGTGATGGTCGAATTTCGTGCGTTTTAATCCCAAAAAAAAAAAAAAAAAAAAAAATATATATATATATATAAATTAAGCACGTCTCCCAACAAACCCCACACTATAAGATGGGACGGAGTCGCGCTCCGTGATAAGCAAAACTGCTACACAGGCGACAGAAACTGTAAGGAGGTGGGGCTTTGCTTTTATCGAAAAACTCCACAACTAACAAAGATACGTTTGAGTTGGTAAAAGCACAGATTTATATTATCAATGTTTAAAAAATATACAAAAGTGATAAGCAGAACTTGCTACACAGGCAACAGAAACTGTACGCCGGTGGTGCAAGGCACAGGCAAGGTGCAAGGCACATCCTAGTGGAGCCTTGGAATACTGCGCCATAAGCGACGTTCCATATGTAAGCATTATAGCAAATTAGAACAAAAAATAATAGTTTATGGTAACGGTCGAATTTCGTGCGTTTTAATCCAAAAAAAAAAAAAAATATATATATATATATATATATATATAAATTAAGCACGTCTCCCAACAAACCCCACACTATAAGATGGGACGGAGTCGCGCTCCGTGATAAGCAAAACTGCTACGCAGGCGACAGAAACTGTAAACCCCGCGATGGGGCTACGTTTTTAGCGAAAAACTCCACAACATACAAATATACGTTTGAGTTGGTAAAAGCACAGATTTATATTATCAATGTTTAAAAAATATACAAAAGTGATAAGCAGAACTTGCTACACAGGCAACAGAAACTGTACGCCGGTGGTGCAAGGTACAGGCAAGGTGCAAGGCACATCCTAGTGGAGCCTTGGAATACTGCGCCATAAACGACGTTCCATATGTAAGCATTATAGCAAATTAGAACAAAAAATAATAGTTTTTGGTGATGGTTGAATTTCGTGGGTATTTATCCCAACGAAAGAAAAAAAAAAAATTATATATATATATATATATAAATTAAGCACGTCTGCCAACAAACCCCACACTATAAGATGGGACGGAGTCGCGCTCCGTGATAAGCAAAACTGCTACGAAGGCGACAGAAACTGTAAGGAGGTGGGGCTTTGCTTTTATCGAAAAACTCCACAACTAACAAAGATACGTTTGAGTTGGTAAAAGCACATATTTATATTATCAATGTTTAAAAAATATACAAAAGTGATAAGCAGAACTTGCTACACAGGCAACAGAAACTGTACGCCGGTGGTGCAAGGCACAGGCAAGGTGCAAGGCACATCCTAGTGGAGCCTTGGAATACTGCGCCATAAGCGACGTTCCATATGTAAGCATTATAGCAAATTAGAACAAAAAATAATAGTTTATGGTAACGGTCGAATTTCGTGCGTTTTAATCCCAAAAAACAAAAAAAAAAAAATATATATATATATATATAAATTAAGCACGTCTCCCAACAAACCCCACACTATAAGATGGGACGGAGTCGCGCTCCGTGATAAGCAAAACTGCTACGCAGGCGACAGAAACTGTAAACCCCGCGATGGGGCTACGTTTTTAGCGAAAAACTCCACAACATACAAATATACGTTTGAGTTGGTAAAAGCACAGATTTATATTATCAATGTTTAAAAAATATACAAAAGTGATAAGCAGAACTTGCTACACAGGCAACAGAAACTGTACGCCGGTGGTGCAAGGCACAGCACCGTAGTGAAGCCTTGGAATACTGCGCCATAAGCGACGTTCCATATGTAAGCATTATAGCAAATTAGAACAAAAAATAATAGTTTTTGGTGATGGTGGAATTTCGTGGGTATTTATCCCAACGAAAGAAAAAAAAAAAAATTATATATATATATAAATTAAGCACGTCTGCCAACAAACCCCACACTATAAGATGGGACGGAGTCGCGCTCCGTGATAAGCAAAACTGCTACGCAGGCGACAGAAACTGTAAACCCCGCGATGGGGCTACGTTTTTAGCGAAAAACTCCACAACATACAAATATACGTTTGAGTTGGTAAAAGCACAGATTTATATTATCAATGTTTAAAAAATATACAAAAGTGATAAGCAGAACTTGCTACACAGGCAACAGAAACTGTACGCCGGTGGTGCAAGGCACAGGCAAGGTGCAAGGCACATCCTAGTGGAGCCTTGGAATACTGCGCCATAAGCGACGTTCCATATGTAAGCATTATAGCAAATTAGAACAAAAAATAATAGTTTTTGGTGATGGTGGAATTTCGTGGGTATTTATCCCAACGAAAGAAAAAAAAAAATTTATATATATATATAAATTAAGCACGTCTGCCAACAAACCCCACACTATAAGATGGGACGGAGTCGCGCTCCGTGATAAGCAAAACTGCTACGCAGGCGACAGAAACTGTAAGGAGGTGGGGCTTTGCTTTTATCGAAAAACTCCACAACTAACAAAGATACGTTTGAGTTGGTAAAAGCACAGATTTATATTATCAATGTTTAAAAAATATACAAAAGTGATAAGCAGAACTTGCTACACAGGCAACAGAAACTGTACGCCGGTGGTGCAAGGCACAGCACCGTAGTGAAGCCTTGGAATACTGCGCCATAAGCGACGTTCCATATGTAAGCATTATAGCAAATTAGAACAAAAAATAATAGTTTATGGTAACGGTCGAATTTCGTGCGTTTTAATCCCAAAAAAAAAAAAAAAAAAAAATATATATATATATATATATAAATTAAGCACGTCTCCCAACAAACCCCACACTATAAGATGGGACGGAGTCGCGCTCCGTGATAAGCAAAACTGCTACGCAGGCGACAGAAACTGTAAACCCCGCGATGGGGCTACGTTTTTAGCGAAAAACTCCACAACATACAAATATACGTTTGAGTTGGTAAAAGCACAGATTTATATTATCAATGTTTAAAAAATATACAAAAGTGATAAGCAGAACTTGCTACACAGGCAACAGAAACTGTACGCCGGTGGTGCAAGGCACAGGCAAGGTGCAAGGCACATCCTAGTGGAGCCTTGGAATACTGCGCCATAAGCGACGTTCCATATGTAAGCATTATAGCAAATTAGAACAAAAAATAATAGTTTATGGTAACGGTCGAATTTCGTGCGTTTTAATCCCAAAAAACAAAAAAAAAAAATATATATATATATATATATATATAAATTAAGCACGTCTCCCAACAAACCCCACACTATAAGATGGGACGGAGTCGCGCTCCGTGATAAGCAAAACTGCTACGCAGGCGACAGAAACTGTAAACCCCGCGATGGGGCTACGTTTTTAGCGAAAAACTCCACAACATAC
>JBAMCG010000077.1:2572500-2575000 GCA_037075325.1 Drosophila mayaguana
GTCGAATTTCGTGCGTTTTAATCCCAAAAAAAAAAAAAAAAATATATATATATATATATATATAAATTAAGCACGTCTCCCAACAAACCCCACACTATAAGATGGGACGGAGTCGCGCTCCGTGATAAGCAAAACTGCTACGCAGGCGACAGAAACTGTAAACCCCGCGATGGGGCTACGTTTTTAGCGAAAAACTCCACAACATACAAATATACGTTTGAGTTGGTAAAAGCACAGATTTATATTATCAATGTTTAAAAAATATACAAAAGTGATAAGCAGAACTTGCTACACAGGCAACAGAAACTGTACGCCGGTGGTGCAAGGCACAGGCACCGTAGTGGAGCCTTGGAATACTGCGCCATAAGCGACGTTCCATATGTAAGCATTATAGCAAATTAGAACAAAAAATAATAGTTTTTGGTGATGGTGGAATTTCGTGGGTATTTATCCCAACGAAAGAAAAAAAAATATATATATATATATAAATTAAGCACGTCTGCCAACAAACCCCACACTATAAGATGGGACGGAGTCGCGCTCCGTGATAAGCAAAACTGCTACGCAGGCGACAGAAACTGTAAACCCCGCGATGGGGCTACGTTTTTAGCGAAAAACTCCACAACATACAAATATACGTTTGAGTTGGTAAAAGCACAGATTTATATTATCAATGTTTAAAAAATATACAAAAGTGATAAGCAGAACTTGCTACACAGGCAACAGAAACTGTACGCCGGTGGTGCAAGGCACAGGCAAGGTGCAAGGCACATCCTAGTGGAGCCTTGGAATACTGCGCCATAAACGACGTTCCATATGTAAGCATTATAGCAAATTAGAACAAAAAATAATAGTTTTTGGTGATGGTGGAATTTCGTGGGTATTTATCCCAACGAAAGAAAAAAAAATTTATATATATATATATATATATAAATTAAGCACGTCTGCCAACAAACCCCACACTATAAGATGGGACGGAGTCGCGCTCCGTGATAAGCAAAACTGCTACGCAGGCGACAGAAACTGTAAACCCCGCGATGGGGCTACGTTTTTAGCGAAAAACTCCACAACATACAAATATACGTTTGAGTTGGTAAAAGCACAGATTTATATTATCAATGTTTAAAAAATATACAAAAGTGATAAGCAGAACTTGCTACACAGGCAACAGAAACTGTACGCCGGTGGTGCAAGGCACAGCACCGTAGTGAAGCCTTGGAATACTGCGCCATAAGCGACGTTCCATATGTAAGCATTATAGCAAATTAGAACAAAAAATAATAGTTTATGGTAATGGTCGAATTTCGTGCGTTTTAATCCCAAAAAAAAAAAAAAAAAAAAAAAATATATATATATATATAAATTAAGCACGTCTCCCAACAAACCCCACACTATAAGATGGGACGGAGTCGCGCTCCGTGATAAGCAAAACTGCTACGCAGGCGACAGAAACTGTAAACCCCGCGATGGGGCTACGTTTTTAGCGAAAAACTCCACAACATACAAATATACGTTTGAGTTGGTAAAAGCACAGATTTATATTATCAATGTTTAAAAAATATACAAAAGTGATAAGCAGAACTTGCTACACAGGCAACAGAAACTGTACGCCGGTGGTGCAAGGCACAGGCAAGGTGCAAGGCACATCCTAGTGGAGCCTTGGAATACTGCGCCATAAACGACGTTCCATATGTAAGCATTATAGCAAATTAGAACAAAAAATAATAGTTTTTGGTGATGGTTGAATTTCGTGGGTATTTATCCCAACGAAAGAAAAAAAAAAAATTATATATATATATATATATAAATTAAGCACGTCTGCCAACAAACCCCACACTATAAGATGGGACGGAGTCGCGCTCCGTGATAAGCAAAACTGCTACGCAGGCGACAGAAACTGTAAGGAGGTGGGGCTTTGCTTTTATCGAAAAACTCCACAACTAACAAAGATACGTTTGAGTTGGTAAAAGCACAGATTTATATTATCAATGTTTAAAAAATATACAAAAGTGATAAGCAGAACTTGCTACACAGGCAACAGAAACTGTACGCCGGTGGTGCAAGGCACAGCACCGTAGTGAAGCCTTGGAATACTGCGCCATAAGCGACGTTCCATATGTAAGCATTATAGCAAATTAGAACAAAAAATAATAGTTTATGGTAACGGTCGAATTTCGTGCGTTTTAATCCCAAAAAAAAAAAAAATATATATATATATATATATATATAAATTAAGCACGTCTCCCAACAAACCCCACACTATAAGATGGGACGGAGTCGCGCTCCGTGATAAGCAAAACTGCTACGCAGGCGACAGAAACTGTAAACCCCGCGATGGGGCTACGTTTTTAGCGAAAAACTCCACAACATACAAATATACGTTTGAGTTGGTAAAAGCACAGATTTATATTATCAATGTTTAAAAAATATACAAAAGTGATAAGCAGAACTTGCTACACAGGCAACAGAAACTGTACGCCGGTGGTGCAAGGCACAGGCA
>JBAMCG010000077.1:2580000-2625000 GCA_037075325.1 Drosophila mayaguana
AAAAATTATATATATATATAAATTAAGCACGTCTGCCAACAAACCCCACACTATAAGATGGGACGGAGTCGCGCTCCGTGATAAGCAAAACTGCTACGCAGGCGACAGAAACTGTAAACCCCGCGATGGGGCTACGTTTTTAGCGAAAAACTCCACAACATAACAAAGATACGTTTGAGTTGGTAAAAGCACAGATTTATATTATCAATGTTTAAAAAATATACAAAAGTGATAAGCAGAACTTGCTACACAGGCAACAGAAACTGTACGCCGGTGGTGCAAGGCACAGGCAAGGTGCAAGGCACATCCTAGTGGAGCCTTGGAATACTGCGCCATAAACGACGTTCCATATGTAAGCATTATAGCAAATTAGAACAAAAAATAATAGTTTTTGGTGATGGTCGAATTTCGTGGGTATTTATCCCAAAAGAAAAAAAAAAAAAAAAAAATATATATATATATATATATAAATTAAGCACGTCTCCCAACAAACCCCACACTATAAGATGGGACGGAGTCGCGCTCCGTGATAAGCAAAACTGCTACGCAGGCGACAGAAACTGTAAACCCCGCGATGGGGCTACGTTTTTAGCGAAAAACTCCACAACATACAAATATACGTTTGAGTTGGTAAAAGCACAGATTTATATTATCAATGTTTAAAAAATATACAAAAGTGATAAGCAGAACTTGCTACACAGGCAACAGAAACTGTACGCCGGTGGTGCAAGGCACAGGCAAGGTGCAAGGCACATCCTAGTGGAGCCTTGGAATACTGCGCCATAAGCGACGTTCCATATGTAAGCATTATAGCAAATTAGAACAAAAAATAATAGTTTTTGGTGATGGTCGAATTTCGTGGGTATTTATCCCAACGAAAGAAAAAAAAAATATATATATATATATATATAAATTAAGCACGTCTGCCAACAAACCCCACACTATAAGATGGGACGGAGTCGCGCTCCGTGATAAGCAAAACTGCTACGCAGGCGACAGAAACTGTAAACCCCGCGATGGGGCTACGTTTTTAGCGAAAAACTCCACAACATACAAATATACGTTTGAGTTGGTAAAAGCACAGATTTATATTATCAATGTTTAAAAAATATACAAAAGTGATAAGCAGAACTTGCTACACAGGCAACAGAAACTGTACGCCGGTGGTGCAAGGCACAGGCAAGGTGCAAGGCACATCCTAGTGGAGCCTTGGAATACTGCGCCATAAACGACGTTCCATATGTAAGCATTATAGCAAATTAGAACAAAAAATAATAGTTTTTGGTGATGGTTGAATTTCGTGGGTATTTATCCCAACGAAAGAAAAAAAAAAATATATATATATATATATATATATAAATTAAGCACGTCTGCCAACAAACCCCACACTATAAGATGGGACGGAGTCGCGCTCCGTGATAAGCAAAACTGCTACGCAGGCGACAGAAACTGTAAACCCCGCGATGGGGCTACGTTTTTAGCGAAAAACTCCACAACATACAAATATACGTTTGAGTTGGTAAAAGCACAGATTTATATTATCAATGTTTAAAAAATATACAAAAGTGATAAGCAGAACTTGCTACACAGGCAACAGAAACTGTACGCCGGTGGTGCAAGGCAAGCAGCACCGTAGTGAAGCCTTGGAATACTGCGCCATAAGCGACGTTCCATATGTAAGCATTATAGCAAATTAGAACAAAAAATAATAGTTTTTGGTGATGGTGGAATTTCGTGGGTATTTAATCCCAACGAAAAGAAAAAAAAAATATATATATATATATATATATAAATTAAGCACGTCTCCCAACAAACCCCACACTATAAGATGGGACGGAGTCGCGCTCCGTGATAAGCAAAACTGCTACGCAGGCGACAGAAACTGTAAACCCGGCGATGGGGCTACGTTTTTATCGAAAAACTCCACAACATACAAATATACGTTTGAGTTGGTAAAAGCACAGATTTATATTATCAATGTTTAAAAAATATACAAAAGTGATAAGCAGAACTTGCTACACAGGCAACAGAAACTGTACGCCGGTGGTGCAAGGCACAGGCAAGGTGCAAGGCACTCGTAGTGAAGCCTTGGAATACTGCGCCATAAACGACGTTCCATATGTAAGCATTATAGCAAATTAGAACAAAAAATAATAGTTTTTGGTGATGGTTGAATTTCGTGGGTATTTATCCCAACGAAAGAAAAAAAAAATTATATATATATATATATATAAATTAAGCACGTCTGCCAACAAACCCCACACTATAAGATGGGACGGAGTCGCGCTCCGTGATAAGCAAAACTGCTACGCAGGCGACAGAAACTGTAAGGAGGTGGGGCTTTGTTTTATCGAAAAACTCCACAACTAACAAAGATACGTTTGAGTTGGTAGCCAGATTTATTTTCATGTTTAAAATATACGGCACTTGCTACACAGGCAACAGAAACTGTACGCCGGTGGTGCAAGGCACAGCACCGTAGTGAAGCCTTGGAATACTGCGCCATAAGCGACGTTCCATATGTAAGCATTATAGCAAATTAGAACAAAAAATAATAGTTTATGGTAACGGTCGAATTTCGTGCGTTTTAATCCCAAAAAAAAAAAAAAAAAAAAATTTATATATATATATATATATAAATTAAGCACGTCTCCCAACAAACCCCACACTATAAGATGGGACGGAGTCGCGCTCCGTGATAAGCAAAACTGCTACGCAGGCGACAGAAACTGTAAACCCCGCGATGGGGCTACGTTTTTAGCGAAAAACTCCACAACATACAAATATACGTTTGAGTTGGTAAAAGCACAGATTTATATTATCAATGTTTAAAAAATATACAAAAGTGATAAGCAGAACTTGCTACACAGGCAACAGAAACTGTACGCCGGTGGTGCAAGGCACAGGCAAGGTGCAAGGCACATCCTAGTGGAGCCTTGGAATACTGCGCCATAAACGACGTTCCATATGTAAGCATTATAGCAAATTAGAACAAAAAATAATAGTTTTTGGTGATGGTTGAATTTCGTGGGTATTTATCCCAACGAAAGAAAAAAAAAATTATATATATATATATATATAAATTAAGCACGTCTGCCAACAAACCCCACACTATAAGATGGGACGGAGTCGCGCTCCGTGATAAGCAAAACTGCTACACAGGCAACAGAAACTGTACGCCGGTGGTGCAAGGCACAGCACCGTAGTGAAGCCTTGGAATACTGCGCCATAAGCGACGTTCCATATGTAAGCATTATAGCAAATTAGAACAAAAAATAATAGTTTATGGTAACGGTCGAATTTCGTGCGTTTTAATCCCAAAAAAAAAAAAAAAAAAAAATTTATATATATATATATATAAATTAAGCACGTCTCCCAACAAACCCCACACTATAAGATGGGACGGAGTCGCGCTCCGTGATAAGCAAAACTGCTACGCAGGCGACAGAAACTGTAAACCCCGCGATGGGGCTACGTTTTTAGCGAAAAACTCCACAACATACAAATATACGTTTGAGTTGGTAAAAGCACAGATTTATATTATCAATGTTTAAAAAATATACAAAAGTGATAAGCAGAACTTGCTACACAGGCAACAGAAACTGTACGCCGGTGGTGCAAGGCACAGCACCGTAGTGAAGCCTTGGAATACTGCGCCATAAGCGACGTTCCATATGTAAGCATTATAGCAAATTAGAACAAAAAGTAAAGTTTTTGGTGATGGTGGAATTTATCCCAACGAAAAAAAAAAAAAAAAAAAAAAAAAAAAAGCCCTCCCCCAACAAAACCCACACTATGAGATGGGTTGGTGTCGCAACTCCTTGGACGGTAATTATGTAGCTACACCCACACAGCCGCAAGACTGTGTGGATGAGCCTCGACTCTAAAGTCGGGTCATAATTAAACAATACAATCCGAATAAGATATTTATAGGGAAGCCGCCCAACAAAGGGCATTTCCAATCGCCATGCCATACTTTATGAACTAGAACCAGTTGAGAATTATAAGAGTCTAAGCCCTTAAACAACTCTGTGTTGTCTGCTTTTGTGCGTACGTCAGCAAAAATGTCGACTTATTATTTATTTCGCCGAATCGACGAAAATTCGGAATTATTTACTTTGCAGAATTTGTTCTATTATTGATATAAGATATAATGATAGTAATAATAATTAGATAGCAAGTAAGAGTGGTCTAATCGAGACTGCTCGACTAAGAGATACTCTAACTGCTAACTGCGCAGTAAACAGCGACTGAGGTTGGGCGGCACTGTGGGCAATATTATGAGAATTTTGTTGTTGTCTTATAGTGAGATTATCTTCAGAACGTGATCATAATGTTAAAATGTGTGTATATTCCAAAGCACAATTCTTTAGTACTTAAAGTAACTTTTTAAAAGTTGCAGCCCAAATTACAAAATCTTCGTATTGATCAGATGAATATACATACATAGTAAATCTGAAGTCTCCAAGTCTAAGAGTATTAAAATTACGCTGAATGAACAAAATCAATGTATCGATTACTTCCGACAAAAAAGAAATCGGATGAGTTATCGAAAAAAAAAGATAAACTTCTACTGCGTATGGTACATATACAAGAGTATGCATGCAAAATTTCAAGTCTCTAGCTCTTATATCTTCTAATATCTGGGCGTTCATACGGACGGACGGACGGACAGACAAACGGACAGGGCTAAATCGACTCAGCTGATACCGATCAATACATTTGTAAAGTTGTTACAGGAATTTTTACTTCGGCTTGGCCATTATGTATCCAGTGCTCGCCCCTGTAGACTAGATCTGTTATTGACCCGTATCTATAAGATTGTATAGGGTCTGTTGGAATAATTATGTATGACTCAGCACTTCGAGCACAAACATTATTTATTTTGTAATCGTTGTTTGCCAAATGCAAAAAATTAAAAAAAAAAAAAAAAAAAAAAACAAAATACTTAGTTTCAATTATAATAAGCATTATCATTATTATTATTATGTTTCTTGATACCAAGAAAACTGGTTGCAGCTGCAGCAGTAGCAGTTGCTGGCTCTGTTCGGACCGGGGGCTGCAGGGGAGCCGCGTTACAGCTCAACGCCGATGCATGGCTGCGGCATCAGACAATGGACTCTGCCGAGCTGCGGTCTTTGCGGCGCAGTGGCTTTGTCAGTCAAGGTGAAGTGGGCGTGGCCCGTAATCACCCGTGGGCAGCCATCGTCAAAACATCGACAGATCAAGAGCGATAATTAAGGCCTCCGGGAGTGGGAGGGGTGAGTTGAGCACGTGAGTTAAGGTAATTGATTGGGCTAAAAGCAGTGAGCCTGAAGGCTGAGGGAGCAATTGGTCAGCTAAAAGCTGTACGTGCAAATCAAATACCTACAACATGGCTTGGCACTCTGGGATTCCCTCGACCGATTAGATCGAAAAAGTCAATTATCAAAGTTAATTAACATTTTTTACTTTTCATTGATATCGTTTTGATTTGATTTCTAGAGAATCGTATGGTAATCCAAGACTAGACAAAATATTGACTTATATTAGTTAGTTAGCGACTTGCTGCAACACGTTTGAAGCCCCACTCGCGATAGCAAGGTGAATCAAGCCGGAGCCCACTTGAAGTTGATGTAGCCCCTGCCCGATCTCATCGCCCCTTGACGCACCTCTGGCACCTCTTAGCCTCATTTGCGTTAGGCCCCAAAATAGTAAAAAAAAAGTGTTAACGACGTGAATGCCGCTCATTTGCAAAACTTACCAAAAGCGAGCAAAAATAATTGGAAACTTCAATAGCAGCAGACATTGACGTGCTTACAATTAATATAAAAAGACAACAATTTGCACAATATATATATAAATATTTGCTATATGTACATATATATATATATATGTATACGTCTACCGATGAGCATATGTTTGTATAGACTCTGTAAAGCGGGTTTCTGCGTATCTTAAAGCTCGTGTCAATAGACTAAGCAAATAGGGTATCATAAATTTGGCCACGGGTATGTGACTGATATGAAAAGAAAGCAGCTAGAAGATAAGCAAATAATAAAAGTTTATTTAAGAAATGCTACATAATATATATATATATATATATATATATATATATATATATATATATATATATATATATATATATATATATATATATATATATATATATATATATATATATATATATATATATATATAAATTATAAATAAAAATATAAATTTTATTGAAAAAAAGAAGTTATATATTATTATTATTATTATTTTTACTGTATAGAACTAATGCTCCAAAAAAGATCAATTTAATTTATTAAACAAAATTCACATAGACTAAATACTATATATAGTATTTATTTTAATTTGTTGTATTTTTTTCTTTTATATAGTTTAAATGTGATGAGTGAATTGAATATTTGTATTTTTATATTTGTTTATTTATATTTATATTTATTTATATATAGTATTTATTTTAATTTGTTGTATTTTTTTTTTATATAGTTTAAATGTGATGAGTAAATTGAATATTTGTATTTTTATATTTGTTTAATATATATATATATATATATATATATATATATATATATATATATATATATATATATATATATATATATATATATATATATATATATATATATATATATATACATATATATATTTATTTATTTATATATGGTATTTATTTTAATTTTTTGTATTTTTCTTTTATATAGTTTAAATATAATGAGTAAATTGAATATTTGTATTTTTATATTTGTTAAATATATATATATATATTTATATATAGTATCTATTTTAATTTTTTGTATTTTTTCTTTTATATAGTTTAAATGTGATGAGTAAATTGAATATTTGTATTTTTATATTTGTTTTATTTTGTGCTGTTTTTTTATATTGAAGTGAAATTTGTATTCACATACATTTTGACAGGTAAGTGCCAGCTAAGCGAGTGGCTTTGCCTGTGCGAATGATCTTTTCGCAATAGACCCAGGGAAATTGAAGTCAATATAAAGTTTATGGTATTTACTCGGTATGCGTATTTATTTAATTTTGTTTCTTTTTGTGGCTTGGAGAGTCAAATGCAGAAGCTAGCGCTGCTGCCGCTGCTGCTACCGCTGCTGCTGCCGCTGCTGCTGCTATTGCTGCAGTCGCAGCTCTCTCACTCGCTATATCGCTCTCGCTGCCGTCGTTGTCGCGGGCAAGCTTGGATCTGAGTGATCGGCGCTTCGCTTGCCGCGGCATGCCGCATGCCGCCCCCGTAGCGTTGCTGCGTCGATGTCGCTGCGACGACGCGTCGCTGGCAACGCTTACCGTGTGCCGCCTAGCCGACAGCACTCACTAAATTCAAAACAAAATTCAGTCGCTGATTTCAGCTCAACACCGCTGGTCTACGTTTACAGTACAGCTCGTTAACAAAGCCCCAAAAGAGAAAATAAATAAATAAATGTACAACAAAACCAACAATAGATAATAATACACTGTCACATCTGTCATGTTGTATTTGTTTGTTGCATGAAAAAAATAAAAAAAGGAAACAGAGGAAGAACTCTGAACTGAAATCAAAACAAAAAGAAAAGCGCATTCTGGCTGTGATCATTGATCGAGGAATTGAAATACTTCTTATCCAGGAGATAGTTAACTAAAAGTGAGTTTACCAAGTGTGTGTGTGTGTGTGTGTGTGAGTCTGTGCCTTTTACTACTACTAATTTCATTAGAGACATATAAATTAAATCAAATTCGCGTTTGTCGTGAAATTTGTTTGCGCTCGTTTATACAACGCTTACACTCAATGTGTGTGTGTCTGTGTGTGTGCGTGTGTGTTTGACAATACAAAATGTAGCATATCGTTATTGTTGTTATTCATAGTTGATGTGCTTGCGTGCCCGTGGCATGCAACAAAATTACTAAATACAAATTGTTCACATTCATAATATTTATGTTACGCGCAGTTTTTTTTTTTTTTACCTCACACTGTCTCTCTCTTTCATTTTTTTTATATTATTTTTGCATATTAGTATTTTTTTTTCTTTGTTTTGTTTGTTTTTTACCCTGTCATTGCCTAGATTAATGATATATAAAGATATATGTGAAGATCATAAGTTGGGCTTTTAGTTTTGCATGTCATTAAGTTTTTGTTTATTTCCTCTTTGTTTTTTATTTTGATTAGCTTAAATTCGGTGCTCATTTGGAATTCATTTTTCTCTTCTTTTTTGGGCTTGGATTGGGGATTTTTGTTTTCAGCTTTGATTGCCAAATTAGTGTTCAAATTTACAAAGCCACATCCAGCTTTTTTTTTTTTTTTTTTGTTCTGTTTCTGCATTTTGTTATTGTTTACGTGGAGTCGCCGCACACGTCGCTTGTCGGAACTGCCACAAATTTCGACTGTTTAAGCCCCATAAATAAAACATTGTCTATTCAAAACTCGCACACACAAGTCTCCTCCCACCCCACACCCGCGCCCACTCTCTCTTTTCTCCCTTTGTGTGTGTGCAACTATATTTAGCTCTTTATTTTATCATTGAATTGCGCTTAAAAAAGTAAAACTGAAAGCCACGTTCTCTTTACTTTTTTTTTTTTTTGCCTATTTTTGCCAACTAATTGTATTTAACTATTTTCAATTCAGACCTAAACTAAAGCACAGTTTAATTTCATATGATGTCGTAGGCTGCCCCAATCAATAATCTAACGGACAATTCAGAGCGTCGACGAGCGTGTCTCTCTCCCAGTCTCTCTTGATCTCTGGGTGTGTGTGTGGGGGTGTGTGAAAAGTTTTGTCAGCAGCCGGAAATGGGTAAAAATATGATTAGAGAGACAACAACCCGGCAAAAATTTCCAGCAAATTTCCCGCAAATTGAATTTGATTCATTAACTGGCAAAGGGTTTTTTTTTTTTAATGCAGCCTCGTCGCATCGTACTGGCAAATCTAAATAATTTAATTGTCATTTGTAATATTGTTAATTATAATAATGTCCATTATTTTGTTAATATTGAAAGCATCGCATGAGCTAAACAATTTGTTCGCACAAGACCATCAAAATGCAGAAAACAATAAAACAGACTCGGCGAGAA
Source organism: Drosophila mayaguana (assembly GCA_037075325.1). Taxonomy (NCBI): domain Eukaryota; kingdom Metazoa; phylum Arthropoda; class Insecta; order Diptera; family Drosophilidae; genus Drosophila; species Drosophila mayaguana. Next base: position 2,589,049 of record JBAMCG010000077.1, read on the forward strand.
AGATATGGCAGAAAGATAAACGACGAAGATCTATGGGAATAATTATGGCTAAAGTTATAAACCAACAACAGAATCATGATCTATACCCCATTCAGTCCAAGCTGAGATCAAGAAAGTTCCACACATATTGTATATATATATATATATATGCTTATTAATAAACTTCAATCTTGTGTGCTGATATTTGTTTTCAGATTGGCGATAAGCTGGTTAGCTTGCTCAGTCAAGCATAACAATATATACACAATTCTTGGCTCTAGCTCCAATCTCTGTGATTATGCATAAAGAATAAAGAAAAAATTCAAATAAACGAGAAATTTCGTCGAACTTGGCTAAACTAATATAGCTATTCATTCATGCCCATTAGCCAAGTGACACTTGTCTATCCGTTGGCTAGTTAATATGCTAGCGCACGACACTTCCTGGTAGTGTGACACTCAGTTAAGGTCATCATCACTCACACACACAACCCCACCCCAGCCCATAAAGAGACCCAAAAGAGCAGCGCATCGATCGACGTGCGCTCGCTGCTAGCTGTAATAGCTTCGTACTCGTTTTTTTATTTATTTTTGGTTTGGGGTTCAATGCACGTTTGCTTAGAGTCGGCGCATTGGCATTGATGGCACCACTGGCTGGCTGGATGGGTAAAAGTAGCTATAGAGCCAGCCGCAGTCTGTATTATGCATATACAATCTGGTAAAACACGCCAATTACTCAATGACTTTAGAGCCAAAGACAGCTCCAGTCGTTGGATAATTTAAATATATATGCATTCATACGAGCAGTGGAACAAAAAAGAAGCGATTATTTCAGAGCTGCCTAATCGGTTTGCATTATTTGCCTTCGTTAAATTATTGCATATATTGAATAATTGATTAATGGTTCGTAGCTAAGGCTTTGTTTAAATCGAATCAATTTTGGAACAATTTATCATTTTTGTTTATTGAATTTTTGACACCAAGTCCCAAAGCCCTTTTTTGCGATTCTCATAAAATTGTACCGTTCCTTGTAATTATCGGCCCCTCTGCGATTTCCATGCTATTATTTGAGTCGAATTTTAGATAGCTCTACAATATTCCTTGAATAAATATAGTGCACTTTTTTTATATACTCAACTATAAATCAAATCGAGGGCTATATATATTTATTACTCTATATATATTGTCTACAGACATATATTTATTATTTATTTATTTATTTATTTACTTTCCATATTCCCATGATGATAAATAAACGACAGTCATTACAACAGTGTAATTAAATGGGTTACTGGGATGCAAATTGTTGGCAAGCTTATAAATTATGATAAAGTCGCAAGTCAGTGGGCTTGGAGTATATATTTCGAGTTCAAACTTGAATAGAAAACTCTGGAGCCTGAGGAAAATTACGCGCGGCGCCAAATTGAGTTTCACTTCAGCGCCCTTTATTTTTATTATAAATACGACTTTTGCGATCTTTAACAATTCTTGCAGCGATTATTAGACGAGAGGAAAAAAAAAAAAAAAAATTCGGCCAGTCAACTAAAAGAAAAAAAGCTGTATACATATATACATATATTTATATATATATATTGTATATACATATATAAACAACTTAGCTGCAATTAAGCCAATTTAAATGACGACACTTTTAGGAGCGGGACAATGCATGATAATGAACTTTGTCATCCATAAACACACACACACACATGCACGCATTTGTATTTTGTTATACCCTGAACACGTTGAAAATCGGAATCAGGGTATAATGTGTTTGGGAAAATATATATAAGCGCAGATGGAAGCGTGACAGACGCAGAGGAATAAATAGTCTTGCACAGGGTGATAGGCTGAGCTGATATAGCCATGTCCGTCTCGCCGTCCGTCCGTCCGTCCTTCCGCATAAGCGCCGATATCTCAGCAGATATAAGAACTAGAGACATGAAATTTTACATCCAAACTCGTGAATACTAGAAAAAGCTTATAATATTTTTCGATAACTCTTCCCATTTGTTCTTTATCGACAATAAATGATATTTGGATTTCGTTTTCAAAACCTAATTTGAATACGGTTTGAGCAAGAGATTTCTAATTTACTGTGACGAATACAAAATGTTTGTAATTTACAGATTTTGGATACTACGCGCTCTTGGCCCAAAATTCGAAAATAAAAACGTATTTTAAGTATTAGAGACTCGTGCTTTAGAATATACACACAGTCTTATTAATAAAAGTTTGATAATAGTTCCACTACAAGAAATCCTCTTGAAATTCAACAAATTAGTTCCCATGAGCAACCCATTCGCGGCCAACTGCGCAGCCAGGTCTTTGCCGGGGTCAGGGGATCTCCTAGTCGAGCAGTCTCGACTTTTATTGTTACGCATAGGTATTTGCATGCGTGTGTGTGTGTGCCCGCAGTCTAGTCCAAATAGTCCGGCTATAATTAACCCAAGCTCAACTTTAGTTCTGTTTGGGCGGCAGTGGCGTCAGCGTAGGCAACGTCGGAAGTTGAAGATTAAAACAGCCAGCGATGCACTTTGTGGATCGCTAAAGCTCTCTCCCGCTTTGTGTGTGTGTGTGTGCGACTGTCAAGGTCAATTAGCTTTGTTATTTATTTATTTTTTTTAATTTCTGTCACTTTTAATGCATACTAACACAAAGAGTCGTCGCTAAGTTTTCAGCAAGTGTTTTAAATGCATTTGTATAACAAATAGTATATGAAATATGATAGATCTCATACTCATTTACCGTATATACCTTATGTTACCTAGCAAAACTTGGCTAAAAATCCGAATTTTATATTTTTCTAAAAATATTATAAGTTATAAAATACCGTATGTAAGAGTTATGAATTTGAAGAAATGGAGGCATATAAAAACTTCCAAGAATATTAGGGAAAATAGACATAAGAAAATTTTTTATACGGCAAATTCAAAAATAGAATAGCCTTTCTTTTTTTATTTAAAATTTATTTTAAAATATTTAAATTAATTTGTATGATAAAAATAAAATATGAATTTTTTCTTATCAATCAAGTAAAAACTATAATTAATAATTTGTTTTATACGAATTGAAAATAAAGCTTATGACTTAATTTTTATTATAAAAGTTTGGAATCAAAATTGATGACAAAGCGCTGACTGACAATTCAATTTTTATTTTCAATTTCTATTAAAAAGATTAAGTCATAAATTGAATAAATCTGATTTATATGTACAAATTGATGTGCAATAAATATTTATTATTTTATATTAAATAATTAATTAATTGTTTCTACACAAATTGTAGTTGTTACGGTTCCTGATTATAATATCATATAGTAAAAGTAATAAAAAATTAAGTAAATAAAAACTTTCCATTTCCATTTTATTTGTACAAACATGAAACAAACAAAAACAAGTAAGAAAGTTGTGGTCCGGTAGCTGCATAATACTCTCTCACTGCTTAAAAGGCTTTTAATGTATTCATCAATCAAATTTTTTTTGGATCTCCCGCATAGACATTCATATATATATGTACATATATGTTAGAGTTGAATAGACTTGCAAACAAATCTTTAAGTGTTACATTGTTTCAACGAATAGAATAGAAACTCAATTCACAGATCCACTAATGTGGAGGAATTCAAGGCGGAATACTCTTAGAGTCTTAGAAAACAAATTATCAGTCGCATCAAGTACAATGAATTAATTTCCAGCTCTTTCATTTCAAGTGTTGAAAACTTTTATTTATTTAATATATTTTTTTTTCATATATTTTTTTTTATTAATGAGGCAGTAGTTTAATATCCAAGAAAAGCTCATTAGCATTTTGAGTTTGATAAGAATCTCTGATTTTTAACGATCCCCAAGGAAGTAGATATAAGTCTATATTAAGCCCAAAACAAGCCTGAGGACAAACATTGCACAAAACAAATATACTCTTCTCACTTCGTGAACGAGTATGCACAACGTTTTACTGGCTATAGAATAGATATTATTGCAATGCTCAAGCAAGTGTGTGTGTATGTGTGAGTGCCTTCATGCTAGTCCAAATAGTCCGGCTAAAAATTAACCCAAGCTCGACTTTAATTGTCTTTGGGCGGCAGATCTCACTGCAATTCCACATTCCTTTTCGTATTGTTTCAATTAGTATTATGAATCTAAAAATAGTGTTTAGTATGGAAAAAGTTTTGTTTCAGCTAGACTTGCGATATAATTGATGATAATTGCTGTCTCTTGGATGGACTACGAAGTAGATGTGTATATAAATAATATGTATATATAAATATAAGTACACAATATTTTTATAATTAATCCAAAGCCGGTTCGAGAATGTTTCAAAATTATTTCCAGCTGAGCCAGAGTCAGAGTCAGTCATGTCGAGTTATTTGTGTAGACCCATTTGAAGCGTTCCCAAATTAATCGCATTAGATTTAGCTTTGTTACGTTCAAATAAATAAATAAATTAACTTAATTGAGGTGCTCACCCGATATAAATTGCGTCCGATTACAATTGAAACTTTTTGTGCAATTTGTAAATGTAAATAATAATATAGTATGTACATATGTATAGAGCGATAAGCCAGGTTATCATAAGAAAAAAAATGTATTTGGAGTTTAATGTTGGCATTGAACTCTTGAGGCCTTTACCTATCATGTGGTTGCCCAATTTACTCCAAAATACCTGAACTAATTGAAAGTACAAACTGCCATCGGGAATGTGAATAGAGTGCAGAAGGGGCATGAAAATCAAATAAAAAACCCCACATGTTTTTGGCAATGTCTTTAGCTGAAAAAAATGAGGTTGTACACACGCGCCCAGACAATCAAGTGACAGAAATGTAATTAGGTTTCAATTACTTTGTTATTTAATGGAAATGCTTGGTGTTCACATCGTCACAAAACAAAGAAATGAGAATATTTTATCGACTGCTGGTGCACCTGGAACAGCAGTACAAACAGTAATTGTTTATGATAAAGCAGCAGCCAGTCGGCCGCCTGCCAACGACAACAATTAGTGGAAGAAGAAGTGCGTGGAACAGCCTCCAGCTGAACATGGAATTCAATGCTGAGGCCGACGCTGCTGCTGACTTCGACATTGACATAGACGTTAACTTTGACGTTGATGTCAGCGTGCCGCTTGATTGACACTCGGCTTACCGCTGCTACCAGGAAGAGCGAAAAAACAAAAGCCGTACAACATGCAACTGGGCAAAGCCAAATGCCGAAAGCCGCGATTCCGAAATCAAAATCAAAATAGAAATAACAAATAAAATACAAACGATATACAAACGAAATACTTTCGCTAACGATCTCTCACAGGCAAATAATCTAATCAGAATAAGTGGGAGATGCGCACAAAAATAGAATGACAACAAAATGTGACAGCGACAGAGGCGGCAAGTGAAGCTTGAGTGCCCCGCTGGGCACGATTAATACTTATGTAGTTTAGTGGAAATTAGAGAACAGCCACAGCTAGCGATCACAACACACGACTTGCTGAGTGATCGATTACGCTTTGCCCTAATGCGATTGTGGATTCTGTGGAATGCATGTGAGGACCAGCTGTGAGTGTGTGAGTTGTATTTAGAGGCAGATCTTAAAGAGAAACAGTATATAAATATCAAATACCCGTAATATAATATACACAGAACTTTATAGCTTAGCACGATTTGCCGAATTCAAACCTGATTTCCATTTAAATATTGAGCAGAACTTAGCATTTTCGACTCGTTCATGATGTGAAAACGGGCCTATAAATTTTAAGTAATATTTGCATTATGTGCCGACCGATTGTCTCTCTGTCTAGCAGGCTGACATTTAGCATATTTACTCGTCTGTAAAGTGTCAAGATATTTTTTTTGATAAGCCTCTCATGGGGCGTAGCAAGTCGGGAATTACTTTTTGTCATGCAAGCTTAAGCCCCATTATTTGAGGTGCTATTAAATCTTAAAATTTACTTTAAATATACAGTAACAAGCAAGCTTTTTAGACTTTATAATGACTTTTAGTCGTTTTAATTTGTAATATATGAAAAAAGTAGCCAAATTATATCAAAACAAACTAACCGAACATAATAGGAATAGAACGAATGAAACCAACAAAAACTTTTGGTAAATTTAAACATTGAATTAAATAAAATTTAATGGCCGAAATAGCTCGTAAATTTCATAAAGCAAAATTGATGCCAGATCTACAAAAAATTAAATAAAAAAAGTTAACTGAATTATAAAAACAAACAATGTTTTTAAAGCTTAATCAGTCATATTTAATGACCGAAACGATTTATATTTCATTAAACAAAATCATTTGCACATCCATAAAGAAAAAGTATAATAATTAAAATAATAATATAGTAACACATTTTATGAGTAATAACTTTACTTAATATTTTGTACGAAAGGGCTAATAAGCGGGTTGGCATAATTTCCAATTACGTCTTGCCCCATTTTCTGCCCTTCTACAGTTAGAACTTGCTTTAAGTCTGCTTTTTTTGCTATTTTTATTTTTTTACTTATTTATTTATTTATTTATTTATTTATTTATTTATTTATTTATTTATTTATTTATTTATTTATTTATTTATTTATTTCTGTTGCATATCAAGCTTCTCCCACAAGTACTCAATGGGATTTAGGTCTGGAGATTGTGGTGGATGGGCTAGCGTATAGACAGAGTTATATGCAAGCCATGGGCAGTGGGCTTGTTGTCGTGTTGAAAGGTGTATGAACTTTTAAAATATTTTTATACAAATTTCTCTCCATTTACTGTCAACTTGCTCAAGGCAATCACCCCACCACCTGTTGGCGTAATATTGTTTTCGTCGAATGCACTATTTGGCTTTCGTCATCGATATATAATTGACTCCAATAATCAGATGGCATATTGTAATATATTGTCTGGCGTCGTCCGAACGCTTCTTTTTATAAACATCTGTCATATATGATTTTCGCGTTTAGTATTTCGCCTTATGCAGTACGGTACTCGGTGTACTTCCCCATTTTTTGTTACTTCTGTGTTGATGATATTTTGGGATTCACTTTCACCTTTTCAACGATTTGCTGCAGTCATGGTTGTTCAACAACTTTGGGCGGCTGTTAAGGGTTTCGGCTTCTCTTGAAGTGCTTCACGATGTTTCCAATGATAAATCGGCTTCTTTCCATTATATCTGCCACTTCTGCAAAAAAAAAAAAAAAAAAAAAAAAAAAAAAAAAAAAAAAAATTGTTGCCTCAATTATATATATATATATATTTTTTTATAATGCATAACTGTTATTTACGGTTCCCGGTTAAAGAAGAACTATAAAATACTAAATGAGTGTGGAAGTGAAATCAAAATTATTTTTATTATAGTCTTAAAAAAAGGAACAATAGTAAAAATATTAATAATAATTTTAAAAAATGAATAATCAAAAGTATAATTAAATACAAATAATGAAAATTGCTTGACTACTTATTTTATATATTCAATATTAGTTCCACGTTTGGTGTTTAAAAAAAAAGTTTGCTTGGCTTCCTTGAATAAATAATTTAATAATTTAAATAATTGGTGTGCCAATAATTTTATTGTCAGATACAAATTTGTGGCTAATGGAATGATTTAATGATTTGGCAAGGGAATTACTGTTGACCTTCTCAACTAGAGTGACGCGAAATTATGGATTCTGGGCCTATTAAACGCGTGGCTAAGATCACGAAGCTTACGAGTGGATCATTGTGAAGGGGTTCTGCATATAGATTTATGAGCTATAACTAATGTTCTTCCTGAAATATTAATGTATATAGATCTTCCTTGATACGCTTGGCTCTAGAGCTTCGATCCTTACTGCATATCTATAAATGATCAGCTATACAGCTAGCTTAACATATAAATTAAAGCTAAATTAATTTAATTATAGTGCACAATAAGCTCATTTGAGACATGTTTATACGTGATTCGTTCGATTGTTTTTGTGTCAATCGGTTTATATGGTTATCTGTGTTGTTTCTTTCATTTTTATGGCCTTTGCTACAATCGTTTCTTTTTGCAGCTGGCAGTAAAACAGTCGCAATAGCTTTTTTAGAACATAAACAAGTAAGAATGTTGCAGTCGGACGTGATCGTCAGCCACATACTTGTTTATGATCAAAAATCATGAAAAATGAAGTGCCAAATTCATATTTACAGATTTCCCATACTCCATTGGCGACGGTAATTCTCTTATAATTAGACAAATCTAGGTTAAGAATTATGTTTCTTTTTATACCTGTTGCATTTCGAACACTTTATGTCATAGCACTGTGCTCCAACAGGCATATCGTAAAAATATCTACATTTTATGACACTAACTTTAGCTGCGAGATCTGAAGTCGCTTACGACCATAGTCGGAGTAAGCCAATATACTCTCTTCACTTGGCGACTGAGTATAAAGAAATAAACAATTTATATTTATAAATGTCACGATCACTTGTCTTATGTACACTTAATTAGCTATAAAGTAACAATTGAGTTGCTTTGTACACAATAATACAATAATGTTTAATGATTACATATATAAATGTATACACACATACAATATATGTATGTATGTATGCTTTCATATAATGTCTTGATTACATGCCCCAGACAATCTGTTTCAATGGAAAGTAAGAAAATAGCAGAAGCAAATGCGAAACTGTTTTCTGTGTTATTGTTAATATAAGGCTGATAATTGATTCGATTTACGATATTGAATGACTTTACCTTACCTTACCTTATATAAAGAATCAGCTGTCTTCTATACTGCAAGTAAAACATTTTTATAAGCTGCTCGTATCAAAAGTTATTAATTGATTCGAATTACAGTATTTAATAGATGACTATATATATATATATATATATATATATATATATATTTTTTTTTTTTTTTTTTTTTTTTTTTTTTTTATTTTGCATTATCTGTCATTCTCACGGAAATATAGCTCTTCTGTGAGATTCTCATATAAAGTTTAAGATCATCATAAATTTTAACAACACATGAATATTATATTATATATCCATTTCAACAAATATAAATGTATTTCTCTAACCTTATCCAGCAGATATGTATTAAAAATTGCGCCTCCGTGCAATTCTCAAATACCCAAATATTTAATTACTTTATTTACATTCTCAATTTCGCCCATTTAGACTTGAAGATGTCACCCAAAGACGGCGGCGCCATTGACCCGCCGAAGCACACCAATAAATATACGATTAGCCATCCCGCAATGACTACGGCGACGCAGTTGGGCCCGGAGAAGAATGCGGATGGGAAGACAGAAACGCCAATAGCTGAACGCACCTGGCGCGAAAAGCTGCGCCTGGTGGCCAACAATATTACCGTGGAGCCCATACTCGCAGCGTACATTATGCCCAGCGTGCTCTCGAATCTGGCCACACAGAATCTGAACTTGGAGAAGGCGTGCCGCGTGAACATGGCCTATGGGGATGAGATCTGCGATGCGCTCACTCGACGTCAGACGGCCAACTATACGCTGTGAGTGCAACTGATGAGCTCTTATCTGCCTGATTTTAATTTGATATTATTTGGTAACTCTCTAATTGGCAGCGAGGAGGAGACGGTGCAACAGATGGTCGCCCGTATGGCTGCATGGAAGACGGTAATTCAGTCGCTCTTCCCCTGCCTGCTGATTCTGTTCTGGGGCTCCTGGAGCGATCGCCATCGCCGTCGCAAGCCCTGCATCCTCATACCGGTGGTGGGTGAATTTCTCGGCGTTGTCGGCCTCATGCTCTGCGTCTACTTCGAGAACGCACCCATGGAGGCAGCCGCACTCACTGAGGCCATCTTTCCATCGCTCAGCGGCGGCTGGTTCACCATGCTGATGGGCGTCTTCAGCTACATTGCGGACATAACCACCGAGGAGGAGCGCACTCTCCGCATTGGCATCCTCAACGTCTGCTTCTCGGTGGGCGTGCCCATTGGCATGGCCTTCAGTGGTGTGCTGCTCAAGTAAGTGCTCGACCTGAGTTCAGCACCACCTCAGCATTTTCCAATTATTACCTCAATAATAATTCCCTCTCCAGGCAAATTGGCTTCTATGGCGTGTTTTCCATTTCGGCGGCCTTCTATGTGCTGGCCTTTGTCTATGGCTTGTTCTTCCTGGAGGAGCCGGTGGCGCGACCAGAGAAGTCGGCGCAACAGAAGAGTCTGCTGGCGGACTTCTTTGACAAGGAGCATGTGGTGCAAACGTTCCGTGTGGCCTTCAAAAAGGGCGAAAACCAGCGGCGCCAGCGCGTCATCTTGCTGATGATCGTGGTGATGGTGATCATTGGCCCGCTACATGGCGAGATGGCGGTCACATATCTGTTCACCCGCTTCCGCTTCAACTGGTCCGAGGTGGAGTTCAGTTTCTTCTCGACCTATGCTATGTTCACGGGCCTCATCGGCGTCATCTTCTGTGTGGGCGTATTGTCGCACAAGCTGGAGATCGATGATGCTCTGGTTGGCGTGCTCTCTAGCACCTCAAAGATTCTGTCGTCGTTTGTCTACGCCTTCGCCACACTGCCCTGGCACATGTATCTGGGCGGCCTGGTGGAGATCTTCAATGGAACGGCGTTCATAGCCATGCGTTCGATAGCCACCAAGCTGGTGTCCAAGGATGAGCTGGGCAAGGTCAATTCATTGTTTGGCGTTGCCGAGGCCCTCATGCCCATGGTCTTTGCGCCCATGTATACGACGCTGTATGCCGCCACGCTCCGGGTGCTGCCAGGAGCCTTCTTTCTGCTCGGCGGTGGTCTGACCATGTTCTCCGTGGGCATCTTTCTGTGAGTACTGCAAGCTCTTTCTCTTTTTCCAACTTATCTCTCTTCATCAATCTTCATGACTTTCTCAATCTTTTCTTGCTCAGATGGATGTACCGTTTCCAGGTGCGCCAACGTCGCAAAGGCAACAGCACGGACACGGAGCACGGCTCCGTGAAGGAAGCCAATGGCAACATAAATGCGATCGAGGCGCTGGCGCTGGCCAGCGAGGCCAAGGGCCAGTTGAATGGCATCATTGCCAATGTGATACACGAGTCCCTGGAGCATGCAGAGGCTAATCCCACGGCCACAACGCCGGCAGCGCCGCGGCAAAATGGCATCGAGAATCACGCCTTTGTCCAGGATGCCCTGGATGCCAAGGTCAAGGATGCTTAGAGCGACACTGCGGCATCGGGCCATCCAATTCTCCCGTCTGTTATATACATGCATATGTATATATATATTTGTTGTATAATTATTCTGTACCTATATTTATTATGCTGGCCTGTAAATTGAACTGTGAACACTCCATTGAGACCAGCTCCACGTGGCTTCAGATTCAGGTGAAGCAGGTCGCGCATTATCTGTACCTACGTATCGTACGATCTGTAAATGCTTTAGCTCTAAGCTCCCAAAAAAAAAAAAAAACAAACACATTTATGTATTATTATCGATTGAATTTGCTTTGCTATGGTTTTTTTTTTTTGTGAAACTTTTTTTTTTTTTTTTTTGCTAGATTTAAGTATTGTAAAAGTATTGAATAAATTTAATAACGTCCAATCGGATGCTGACCTTTGATGGCGGAAGTGGCCGCAGGACATGTCCGAATACGGCCCGCCTATTTGACTATTGAACACTGTAATCAGTTTTTGTGGCTCCTGCGCCCCGACAATTACACACACAAATAACACCGCCCAAAACCACCCAGCCCACCTGCACTGCCACTGCTGTCCGAAATGTCAGGGCTAGCTGGCTTGGTGGGTGGGTGGATGACTGGGTGACTGGATAACTGGATGACTGCATTGCCTATCGCACACTTCCTGCACGCAGAACAGCGAGCAACGGCCGCACAATTGGTTTGCTCATGTCGCTGATAATTGTCGTTTGTGTTGCATAAAGCGGATGCGTGATATTTACATTGGCTGGGCATAGTCGATATGGAAAGAGGTTTGTATCGAACAGGTAGCTGCTGCAGGAGCATATCTAAGATTGGCAATACCTATAGCTGTGGACATTAGCCTGCAAACTTGGTCAATGAATATCGGTAACTAGGCCTTTTACTTGCTATCGATCAATGTTCGTCATCCACAGAAAATGTTAGATATACATTGGATTTGGTAACTGAAAACTAGATTAAAACGGGCTCTGATGGGTTCACGATGCTGGACTTATTTATTTATTTTTTTTAATGAGATAATTTCAATAATATGAGCAAATACTGGCTTTTCTCCAAAACCATTTATATATTTATTTTTTTTATTGATTTGTCTCCAATGTTTGGATTGTTAACGCTATTTAATTTTTACCATATCACAGTTTATTTTTAGAGATAATTTATGATTAATTTATTTTCATTATTAAGTTATTTTCAAAATTGAAAATTCAACTATAAGTAATCATATTTCAGAAAAAGTTTTGATAGTAAGCAAGAATGGATTGATGTTGCTTTCACACAGGTATTACCTAGATTCAATTTCCGGAGGCAGAGCTTTAGTTTATTGACAATTGTTTATCTAGAGACAATTTAAAGTCGTAAAAGAGTGGCATCGATATCATTTTACGATTTCGTAAGATGTGGACTACCTGCAACTCTTCGAGTTGTAAAAATAACGGAAAATAGTTTAAAATATTACGATTATAATAAATATATAAATTTGAACAAGGAATATTTTGTTAAATTATAAACAGTTCTAAAATTAATATTCGGGCTTTCATTTTTCAACCCCGAATGCAAATTTTAAAATAATGATCAATTTTGTCTATTTTCGGCTTATGTATAATTATTGTTAGTTGTGTTAAATATATTCTTCTTTGAAAAGGAAATTTTTCAATCTACAAGTTACAATTTGAGCTTTTTAATTTCAATTAATATTAGAAGGGTTTGAAGTTAAAAAAAGGCAAATATCAATGTCAAACACTATGTACATATTAATTTGTTGTTGTTTAAATTGAGTTTAAGTACTGTTAGTTCCCAAACTATTAAAAATTATTCAAGTAATGATATTTAAATATTTATAAAATAAATTTGAGCTAGAAATATCTTTCTTTATATATATCTTATTATAAATCATATCTCCTTTTTAACTTTAGCTTAACAGTTCAGATGAATAATATCAATAATATAATAATACAATATATAAAATATATATAAAATTTATATATACTTATATATGCTGCAAGAGCATTACGCAGTCGTTTCTTTGCTTGCTTGCTGTGATGTCGCTATCGCTATTGCCATTTGGCGACCGCATGCGACACACACTGCACTTGACAGCCTCGTGGGCTGCAGGATGAGGGCGACTGATAGGCGTGGCGGCCGCCCAATGTTGCTCCAACGGCGCTCGCTGCCTTTAATTACTTTTTCGATACTGACGAATACGGCCGTTGGATGCGTACGCCCACCTGGGCACGCCCACAAGCAGCTGGCGCCACCTCGATCAGATCGGCGCAACGGGCAAAGGCAACGACAGCAAGAACGACAAAGGCAGAGGCAACGGCAAAGGCAAAGGCAAAGGTAACGGCAGAGGCACAGGCAATGGCAACACAGCAGCAGGCGCAAAACTCACCAAAGAGCATCCACAAACATGTTGCCCGCAACAATGCTGGCAGCAACATATTGCTAGGGCATGGATGTTGCTGGGCGCTGAAATTTGATAGCTGCGTCGGTTGCTTTTTGACCCATAAATAATTGGAGTAAACAATGCGCAAAGCGACAGGGAAAACGAATTGGAATTGGAATTGGAATCGGTGTGCGGGCAACCAGAATCGGAGATGGAGATGGAGCCGTAATCGTAGCCAGGGCTTCGCTAACTGGGCCATAAATCTATGGCGAGCTGCATTTAATCTGGCTTAAACACGCATTTTCTTGACAATTTCACAGTAAAACTCTCCCAGTCCAAACATGGCCCGAACTGCTGTTGAAAATGAATTGAGCCTGCAGCGAACTGACAGGCCGACAACGAGCCGAGCATAATTAATATGCGATTTTCGTCTGGCCAACGACGACTAGGCCAACTATAAATTCACAAATGATAACAGTAAATCAAATTCAAATGCAAACGCTGGCCAAACACGGCCCTCGCTCCACGCTCCTGCCGGCTGGCCTTATAAATGAAGTGCCCAGCTCAGTCCAGCGGCTCAGGGCGATTCGATGCGTGGCATCAAACGAGTTAATGAAGCGTAAGTTGGGGGACTCAAAAAAAAAAAAAAAAAACATATACATATAAGAAAAAGAAAAAACAAAAAAATCTAAAAAAAATGAAAGAAAAAAGAAAATTGTAGCCGGCAGCCACAAAGCTAAACTTGAGCCTGGGGCTTGGGGCTTCTTGAGCTGCTCAATCTTCTAGGGAATGGCATGTCGAACGTGGCGGAAAAGTCAAGCGATTTGACCGTTAAATTCCGTTATGCTACAAAGGGTGGCTGTGGAGATGGATTGGAGAGATGCTCGACAGAGTTGAGAGCTGACAGCTGTGGGCTGCGAGCTCTGAGCTCTGAGCTGCCCCTTGGCAGCAGGAAGCAACTCAACTGGCTGGCTAAGTGGTGGGCGGGGGCTCTACGCACACACGCACACCCCTCACATACACGCCACCGGCGGAAGCTTATTTTGTCTCTTGACCTCGTTCCTGGCTTTCTGCTCTCCACTTCCTCTTCCTCTTCCACTTCCGCTTTCGCCCGTTGCCAAATGGCAAATGCCAAATGCTAAGTAGTTTCGCTTTTAGTGCCAAATACTCTATTTGCCATTGAGGTTGTTGTGGTTGTTGTTGTTGTTGTTGTTGTTGGTGGTGGTGGTGGTGGTTTCTTACATGTTTGCTTGACTTTGATATTTGCTAGAAGGCCACTTGGACCACTCATATTATGTTTGTATTTAGAAAAATAATAATAAAAAATGAATGAACGAAAGCAAATTTTCCATACTTTTTGTGTGAAGTTTTAGTCAAACGTTGCCACATGAGAATAGCGAAATTTATTTTAGTTATTTTAATGCTTGTTTGTTTGCTTTCTCCCAATGATTTTCACATTTTGTATAGCTTTATCGAATATACAGCTTAAATAGAAATAAATAGCTCTAATACAATCTTGATGGAGATTTTATATATTAAAATCATATTTTACATCAGATCTTATATATTAAAAATCAGAAAAGCAAATTGAAGATATTCCCTTATTGGTAAGAATTTGATGGTATTTTCATTTATCAATTAACAAGCAAGAATCCTCTCACAATCCCAACTTCTAATCGACAACTGACTTCTGTTTCGCATTCGCCTTGCTAGTCTTTCTGATTGTTGTTCATTTTCTGTTTATAAATTCCTTTTAACCTATTACACAAAAAATATATCGCGATTCGGATAGTTCTTCCACCGAAATTAAAACAAATACTTTAAATAGAAGAAATATATATGCATTAGAGAAATAATTGTGATGCTTGATTAAGAGATCCCTAAAACCCGAATATCTGAGCTTAAAAAAAAAAATTGTATTTCTATCAGAAACCGTAAATAACACTTAAACATTTACAAAAATTGAGGAAATAAGAAAAAACGCTCAAGAAGAATTGGGAAAATAGAGAATTAAATTAATAATACATTAGTTATCAACATTCATTAATTTGATAAAAATAACAAACAATTATTACTCATCAATTTTATTAGTTTTATAAAATATATACATATATATATATATATATATATATATATATATATATATATATATATATATATATATATATAATATAATAATATATATATATATATATAATACGTTAAGGTCCCTGATTTCAAGTCTTCGCCGCATACCGAAATCTCGAAAAAATAAAAATAAATACATAATTTTTTCTAGATGAGACTTTAAAATAATTTGGTTTTTATTTCAACAAGAAAGAAAAATAAAAAGTATATACATAAGATCTAAGAAATCTAGTCCATTCGGGGGATATGTATATAGCTAGATCGACTCAGTGCGTTATGTCGCTTGCCACGCCTTCCTCTTGCCTGTTACAAATACATTCACAAAAAATGGACTCTGGGCACAAGAAATCCGAAATTAAATAGGGCTGTAGAAGCTGAGAGCTTAAAATACAAGTAGAATATTGATAGATTTTTGCATTTGCTCGGATTTTTGTGCATGCCAAAGTATTTGAATCCGAATTTATACTAAAATCATATCGCAGTCTGAGTTTTCTAGCAGAAAGCATCCGAAATCATATTTCAGCTGAGCTTGCAATATTGCAAACTTAAATTAACAAATTAGTCAATTAGTTTTGCCACAGCTAACCAGGCGCTGCAGCGCGCTGTGGGCAGGGAATCCGATGCGAATTTGTATATAATATATTTATGAATGCATGTATGTGTGTGTGTGTGCCTGTCTATGTATTTATGTGTATTTCCTATTTTGTTATGGCTCAGCATTTCTGTGTGCTTGGTCTGCCTTTTGGGCTTATTTATTTGCCGTGTTTGCATTTTTAGTTTCAATTAATTTTGCGAAAAATCGTTTTCTCTCGCCTTGGCCAACAGCATTTTTTGGTCGAAATATTATTTTGTGGTTTAATGCAGCTTGCAACCGCTGCCTCCTGCTGCTGCTGCTGCTCCTGCTGCTGCTACTGTGTATGTTTGGTTGTGTTATGTATTTCTAATGAGCCCTGTGGCTGCCACAAAGCCCCTACACACACACAAACACACACACACACACACATGTATATAGTGTGTGCGTGTGTGTAATTTATTTCATTTAAATGATTTATTTATTTTGTTCATTGCCTTTTGCAACAGCTCTCGCTGGCCGTGGCTGCCTTGGCCCCGGCTCACGCCCTCGCCTCAAGCCCCCTTTGCATGCACGATGCTGACGCTGGCGTTGCCATCCTTGGCCAGGACTCGTCTCCGTTTCGGGCACATTGTTGTGGTTGTTGCTGCTGTTGTTGTTGTTGTTAAATTGCTTCTGGCATTTGATTTGTACATCATTTTTAACGAAGCATAAAGTTTTATATGGCAACAGCAACAGGATAGCAGCAGCAGCCACATCCTTGTTGTTGTAGCTCTTGACTTTGGCCTCTGCGGTTGAGCTATGCGTTCGCATGTGTGCGTGCGTGTGTGTGCATGTGTATGGGCGTCTCTTAATGAACAAAAAAGTGGCATGCAGATATTTTCTCGTTTATTTCATTTGCCAGAACAAAAAGAGCGAGAGGATGGACGGGGCGCCCCCGAAAACTGTTGAGCTGCCATTCTGCTGCTGACAGGATATCAAATAGGCATTTTCATTTGCAGGAAATATGAAATCAACAAATTACAAAATTACTAAACGACACAGACCCCAACAACTCCTAGACTGCTTGACTCGTTGACTCCAGCAAACAGGCAAAAACAAAACATGCCAACTTTTCTATGAATAGAAAAGGTTATAATAGTTTTTCAGCTCGCTAATTTAAATGCCTTTGGCTGGCAGAATGCTCTCATATCTGCATATAAACAAAAACATTTTCAATTATAGTTGGGCATGCTCAAGAGTTGTTTATATCCTAAATCCACTGAGGGCGGGTATGCAGTGGGCATAATAGGCAGCAGGGAGCGAGATCCTGTGATAAACATAGGCGTATATATACTATCTGAATATATAAGATATATGAGGTATTCAAGTAATATAAAGGAATATGCTAAAGAAGGTATATAATTAAATAAATAAATAAATAATAACAAATACAGAGGACATTTTCCTTTGATAAGAGATGTGTCCTGATATTTTACAAAATTTATTGAACATTAGCGAGATATGCATTTGATTAAATTTGACTTTATTCCTTAACTTCTGTAAAGATTAAACTTATTTTCATATTTTTTCATACTTGTTAAAATAATTATGCCATGCCCTAAATTTAAATTTAATAAATATCATTTTAAGTCTCTTGGAAAAAAATATTTAGTTGTATATTTTTTAGTTTTTACCAGTTATATATAAAATAAAAAAATATATAAGAAATTCTGATAAAGTCTTTTAGAAGTTATATTAAAAAATATACGCATTTTGTTTCTGTCACAATAATGATGCCGGTGAGTGTACATAGTAAGTCGTATATAAGGTTTATAAAGCATATAAATTGCTGGTGATTTTCCATTCCTATATGTTATAGTCTTTTTTGTTCATAATTTTTCATCTTCATCAATCTTCTCGTTTATTGTTTCAAGTGTTTTTTTAATAATCCCATTTTAATTTTATTATCATTTTAAATATACCAATTATTCATCCATTCACTTTCACAAGAGATCCAATATAATAAAACTGATTTATATAAAGCTATAATATTCTGTTCAATTTTCTACCTATAGACTGTAATGTTTTTATTTTAATATTATAAGGGAAAAAGTTACGAGAATTTCAGATTAGGAGCATAAATCAAAGCATACATCTCTCTCCTATTTAATATAATTATTTTTTCAAATTTCGTTGGATGGGCTAGGATGAGTGCAATGTATTTTGTGTAAAACAAAAATATACATATTTATAAGAATTATTAACTTATTTCTGATGGCTCCGAGTTTGTTGTTGCATACTCGATTCATATGCCCAACTTTATTAATATAGCTCATTAGAGATCTTTTGTTATTACTACAGATTTTTCACAGTTCTTAAAATGAAAACGTAATATTCGATTAAGCCATTCTTTGCAAAAACTGCATTTCTTGTGTGTGCATTAGAGATGCGTAGAGTGCTCGGCTCTTCGAAGGGCTTTGGCGACCACGTGGTCGAGCAGTCACGACTAGAAAACTCTACTTGTTCTTCATTTATAAAAAATATATTTTTAAATAATTTACAAATAAATATATATTTAAATAATTTACAAATAAATTGACTTGTCTTATTTTTTAAATTTTTTTGTGCATTTATTTTATTTAAGTTTTTAAATAATTAAACAGTAAATTGACTTCTTAATTTAATTTAATTTTTTTTTGTGTACATTTCTTTTATTTATTTTTTTTTACATTTACTTAAAAAATTTAAAATGAATTTATTTGTTGTTTTTTAAATTTATTTTTTATGCATTTTTTAAATAATTAAAAAATAAATTGACTTGTCATATTTTTATTTTATTTTTATTATCATTTGTGTACAATTATTTATTTTTTTTCACATTTACTTCAAGAATTAAAAATCAATTTATTTGTTTCATTATTACTTTATTTTATTTATTTTTTTTTTTGCATTTTTTAAATAATTAAAAAATTATTGGCCCAACTTTATTAATAGAGCTCATTAGAGATCTTTTGTTATTACTACAGATTTTTCACAGTTCTTAAAATGAGAATGTAATATTCTCTGGAGCTTGATGCATATGCCACATGCCAGATCTTGAACTTTATTATGCAGCTCGCAAGTTGAAATGTGTTATTCTCTTTAAGCTGCTCAGCTCATAAATAAATGATGTGATTTGGGAATACATGGCATTTGAATATTTCGGATTAATTTAACAGAATATCTTCTCACATATATCAAAAACTATGCCCAGCGAATGCAGAAGACTAAAGACATCAGAAGTAAAATTTAGCTGCACTCTCTAGTTATGCTATATAAGTAATTGCAGAGTTATACCTCCTACCTACTATATGATATCATATCATATCCTATTATATTTTATCATATACGATATCATATTATATCATATCGTATCACAGCTTATCATATCATATCATAAATTAATGTCTGTGAATTTCTGTGAGTGTAGCTTTAGTCGTACTGCGTAATTAGTTTTGTGGCTTTTACTACTACTGCATGCGGTCTCTGTGATGCTGCTGCAGCTTCTGTCTGATTCCTATCCCAACAAGAGCAAAAACAACAACAACAACAATAAACTCCGCGGGGTGCACTGCAGCAAAAATCAAACGAAAATCGACAGGCGACCAAAACTGAAGCCACATACCTGAGTCCCTGTGTTTATATATGCCTGCCGAAAGTCAAAGTCAATGTCGACTACTGTTTACAGTCGAGTTGCAGTTGCAGCAGCAGCAGCAGCAGCCGTTGCAGTTGCAGTCGCTGCGGCAATTAAGTCAAACAATTGCAGCAGGAAGTTGTCGCCCCATTGCCTTTGGCTCTCGATTTCTCTGCTGCTACCACTCCTACTCCTCCACTGCTCAATCCTGCTCCTCGTCGCTTGTCAAGTCAATTGGTTTGCCACCACAACATTAATACGGCTTGCTCTTGCCTCCGCCTCACCCTTTGCCTTCACGCAGCGTTGCCCGCTTTGGTCTTAAGTAAATATTTGGCCTACGTGCCCATTACGTGATTTTCCGATAGTCTCGTCGATGATGTTGATGATGCTGATGCACTTGAGATGCAGCGTCAATGATGAGCATGATGATGCTGCCGCTACCTCACCCACTTGACATGGCCGGCAAGCGGAACGAGGGACCAGAGCTGGATGTGCCATACCATGTGTAGATCTACTCGCCTTCTCTCTCTCTCGTTCTCTTTTTTACTCTCCCTCTCTCTCTCTCTCTCTCTCTCTCGCACCCTAAATGCATCCAAATGCAGCGCTTACAATTACATTCGACTTTCTCGCTCGCTTCTCACAGTAGTTGTCCGGAAATTTAAACTGTCATAAATTAGTATCGTCTTTATCAACTCACGAAATGTCTAGAACTCTGTTTTTTTTTTTTTTTTTAAGTTGAAGAAGTTGAATAACCCCTTTACTTTGGAGTTGGATTTTTATTGTATTCGTTTGTGGAATTCCATTTCGTGCTCTTGGTATGAACTGAAACCTAAACGCAGTTTGTTGTGTGGTCTATGGTAAAAATATAATATAAAAATAATATAAAATATAAAATTTTTAATAGAAATATAAGTAACAGGCAGAAGGAGGCGTGGCAGACCCCATAAAGTGCACATATATTTGAGCAGGGCAACGAGCTGCGTCGATTAAGCCATTCTTTGCAAAAACTGCATTTCTTGTGTGTGCATTAGATATGCGTAGAGTGCTCGGCTCTTCGAAGGGCTTTGGGGACCACGTGGTCGAGCAGTCACGACTAGAAAACTCTAATTGTTCTTCATTTATAAAAAATATATTTTTAAATAATTTACAAATAAATATATATTTAAATAATTTACAAATAAATTGACTTGTCTTATTTTTTTAATTGTTTGTGTGCATTTATTTACTTATTTTTTTTTTACATTTACTAAAAAAATTTTAAAGGAATTTATTTGTTGTTTTTTAAATTTATTTTTTATGCATTTTTTAAATAATTAAAAAATAAATTGACTTATCCTATTTTTATTTTATTTTTATTATTATTTGTGTACATTTATTTATTTTTTTTTCACATTTACTTCAAGAATTAAAAATCAATTTTTTGTTTCATTATCATTTTATTTTATTTTTTTGTGCATTTTTTAAATAATTAAAAAATTATTGGTTTGCCATATTTTTATTATTTGTGTACTCTTATTTTATTTTTATTTTTTGCACGTTTACTCAAATAATTAATGATAAATTTACTTGTTTTATTTATATTTTATTTTATTTATTTTTTGTACATATTTTATATAACTAAAAAATAAATTGACTTGTCTGATTTTTATTTTATGCTAGTTATATTTTCTGTACATTTTTTTTTTGCACTTTTACATAAATAATTAAAAATAAATTAACTTGTTTTTTTATTATTATTTTTTATTTATAAATATTTTAAAAATAAATTGACTTGTCTTATTTTTATTTAATTTAACCTACATATATTTTGTGTACATTTATTTGATTTATTATTTGTAAATTTTTTTAATCAAAATTAAATACCACCTTTTTAACTTAAAACCTCTTCATGTTTGGCCACACTTCAATTTTCTATGGCTTACTTAAGCGTAAAATGGTTTTTGGCCCCTGAGAATCGCATGGAGGGGCGTTCGTCGCATTACTTTTAATGGAGCTGGCGTATCCAATGTACAGTTAGGTGCAGTTTTTTGCTTTATTTCATTTTATTTTGTTTTTTTTTTTTTTTTTTTTTTTTGTAGATTTCAAATGGCTCGAAATGCTGACCACGCCCCCACGAGAGAAATAGTGAATTTCACTTAAGTTGCAGCTGGTGCAGTTGCGTTGGCTTTGACCGCGAATATCAACAAGCCCCAATCATCAGTCAGTCAAGTGGCAGAGCCACGCCCACCGCCACAATGCCCCACAGCTGGGGTGGCAGCAAATTGCAGCGGCCGCATCGATGCTGGCTGCCTGGCGTCATAATTAGACGTTTTGGCAACGGCTCGCTCCCGTTGCAAGTGGCAAGTGGCAAGTGGCAAGTGGCATGTGGCAAGTGGCATGTTAGAGTGGCAGCCAAAGGCAAGCCATTTCAGGCAGCTGATAAAGTCGCGGCGAGTGAAACTGAAACTGAAAGCCTTAGCTCTAGCCCGGCCAGAAATGAGCTGCAGTCAACAGAAATTCCAAGGCGAACCCAGCTCAAGCCGTCAGTGGCACAGGTCGAATGGGCCTCATATTTGGGCCAGAGGATGCTGATGTTCCCTGACAGCTGTAGATGGTCGCTTCACCGAGTTTACGAGCTTACACACACACGCACACACACACATACACGCAGTTATGGCCATGGCCATGGCCAGGGCGTATAAATATTTATAAACAAAAAACCAAGACAAAGCGAAACGCAGGCCGCTACAAATCCGTTATAAATAAAACATAACGAGTCGAATTGTTGGGAACCACTTGAAACGCAACTGAAACCGAGAAATAAGCACACAAAATGTCAAAAACAATAAATCAAAAGGCAGCCAAAAAAAAAAAAAAAAAAAAAAGTGGGAGAGCGAGACAGAGACAGAGAGAGTGGGAGAAGGAGCGGGCGTGGGTGAGGGGTGGCAGCGGCTCAGTGAAACGGAAGCATCTCGACGGCCGACGCAGCTTGGGCACGTTCCCAGCTTCTGGGTCTGCGCCCCAAAGGTAACAAGCGATAAATAAATGCGTACGAGGCGGTGCGTCAGCTGTGGGTGGAGGGAGGGCGGTAGGGGCGGGGTGGGGCCAGGGCAGGGCAGGTAGGGACTTTGTAATGCGGCCTTACAAATTGCAGATGACATTACAGAGACAAAGAGCAACAAAGAAAAAAAGGGCAGCCAGTGAGCATGTGTATGTGTGTGTGTGTGCGTGTGGGTCAGGGAGCTGGCAGGCGAGTTCCAAGTGGAGCATGCCTTTTGGCTTGCTGACGGCATTAACGAAGGCAATACAGAAACTGTTGCTGCTGCTGCTGCGCAGGCGTCGCGGCGTCTGCGTCTGACGCGGCATATTTGTCGGCGTTTTGCATTGTGAACGAAATTGAATTGAATTGAATTCGTGACAGCGGAAGTTTTGAAAGCGCTGCGCGAATTGGGGTTAAGGCGAAGACGAGCGCATAAATCGACTAACATATACACATGCAACTACACACACACACACACACACACACACAGATATACAGCTATGTAATTGCATTCACTTATGAGCCAAAGATTTCACATTTCCTGTGTCACACTCAGAGTCAACTAATTCAAATTGCTTGGAGCTCAATTTTAGGCAAGTTGCCAACAAGAAACAAAGCAACAACAAATGTTTGCAGCAAATGTTGCTAGCAGCATGTGCCTGAGCAAATGTTGCTAAGCAGCAGCAGCAGCATCCACAAAACCTACATCCACATGGCGCACACTGGCTGAACAGACGCAAATCAATTTCTTAAATGATAATAATGTTCTAATGATGCCCATATATTCATATATCAATAGCCGCAATTATTTTATTTTGAATAAAATATTTAAATATGCAAATTATGCATTGCTTGCTAGAACAATTTTAAATAATATTAAGTACATCTATATATCTATATATATTAATATTTAAAGAAAATAAGGTTCTATTTTCATATAAATGTAAAATTCTTCAGAATTGAGTATGAATACATATAGAGGAATTAGTAATGTGAGAAACATTTGTTTATAAAATATTTAAAAAATAAAGATAAACAAATTATTAATCTAAAATTTAAATATTGTAAAATGGACACTTTATATGGTTTATATTAATATTTACATTAATATTAATAGCACTCGAATACATATTTAATATTTTGATATGAACATTCTGCATATTTTTGTGGAAACAATTTTTGCCTTGTCTTAATATCAGTTTTTATTTATAAATAGAAATAATTTTAGCAAGAAATATTAGCGCATGTTTATCGTAACTAATCATAGCCTTCCATATCTTTAAATCTATTCAATTAGCTAAACCAAAATTCCAATTAAAAATTGCTAGCCCACTGTGCAGCGCCTGAAAGCAACACCAACACCAAACTAAGCCGGAGAGAGAGAGACTGAGTTTGAGCGAGAGGGTGCCAAAGAGAGCGCGCGTGTTGCGACCCACAACGAACAGAGCATAGCGAGCAGCAACATCAACAGCAGCAACAGCAACAGCAACAGCAACAGCAACATCAACAGCAGCCGGCAAGCGACCGGCCCGAGATGCTGCGGACGTTCAGTAACGGACAAACGTTTGCCAGGTGAACAACGAGGCCGACGCAAGGCGAACGAAGAGCGAGCGAATTCGAGTCGTGTTTATTGTCTGTGTATTTGTCGTCGTATTTGTTGCTGTTGTTGTTGGCACTGGCAGTGCTCGTGCTTTGGCGCTCAGCCCACGCGCGTATGTGTGTCGTATAAATTTTGTTATTTTTTTTGTTTGTTTTGGTTTCGCTATTGGTGTAGCAACATTTTGCGGCCAGCAGCAGTGGCAGCAGCAGCCTCCGCAACATACAGTGGTGAAATTGGCCGAGACCAAATAACGAGACGAAGCGAAACTGAAGCAGCGGCAGCAGCAGCAGCAGCAGAAACTCAACACGAGCAACAAATCATTTGGCTCGCTGTCGTCTGTTTGTCGCCTCGCCTGCAGGATACGCGACGAGGACGTGAACAAAACAGAACAACGCTGGCCGTTGACCGAGTTGCATCGCAATCGCATCGGTCTCTTCCATCAGCAGAGGAACGCTGCTAAAACAGTTACTGGACAAGTACCAGAAGGAGACAGAGATAGTGTGTGCGAGAGAGAGAGAGGCAGTGTGTGTTGGCTGAGTGAGTGGGAATCCAGCAGCAGACAGTGGCAACAGAAACCGAAATTGAAATCGGAAATCGTAAATCGGAGCGGCAGCTGTTGCATGCGGCCGCCGTGCCAGACTCAGTGACGCCGCCGCTCAGCGTCCGCGTGCCGCGTGCTGCGTGTCTTTGCGTGTTTTTGTTGTTTTTTTGTTTAGTGCTTGCACCGTTCGCCCATTGATCCTCGCGAGTGACAGAGACACATACACTGCCAGAAGATTACAAATGCAAAGAGTGTGAAACAGCCAACCAACGAAGAGTGAACAAGTGAGAGAGATCAAGAGAAAGATATATAAAGAAAGAGAGTGCGAGGGGGAGAGCGAGAATTGGAATCTGCATTTCGTTTAACTAAAGACCTCACGATGATGTTGCTGCTGCAATTGGCCGCGCTGCTCGCCTGCCTGGCTCATGCCGCCGCCGGCGTCAGCATCAACGCCAACGATCCATGCTATTTCGAGGGCAAGCCGCGCAAGTGCCTGCCGAGCTTTGTGAACGCCGCCTACGGCAATCCGGTGCAGGCGTCCAGTGTCTGTGGCGCCCAGCAGCCGGAGCGCTTCTGTGAGCTGCAGCGCGATGGCAGCGCTGGCGAGTGCCGACTCTGTGACAAGTCGGAGCATCGCTATGGTCCCGCCGCCTTGACAGACCTCAACAATCCGAGCAACGTCACCTGCTGGCGTTCGGGCAGCGTCAATGTGCCCCACGATCCGGATACTGCGCCGCCGGACAATGTCACCCTGACCCTGTCGCTGGGCAAGAAATACGAGCTAACCTACATTTCACTTTCGTTCTGCCCCAAATCACCGCGTCCCGATTCCTTGGCCATCTACAAGAGCTCCGACTTTGGCCAGACCTGGCAGCCCTTCCAGTTCTACAGCTCGCAGTGCCAGAAGTTTTACGGGCGTGCGGATCGTGCCAAGATCAGCAAGTTCAATGAGCAGGAGGCACGCTGCATGAACTCGCAGCACGATGCAGCTAGCGGTGGCGCCGCACAGCGTTTCGCTTTCAACACTCTGGAGGGTCGTCCGTCGGCCAATGATTTGGACTCGTCGCTGGTGTTGCAGGATTGGGTAACGGCTACCGATATACGTGTGGTCTTCCATCGCCTGGAGCTGCCGCCGCAGCTGCTGCTAAGTCGCGAACGGGCCAAGGGCAATGCGAACAGCTTCAGTGACGAGATGACCGCCAGCCAAGAGGAGGAGCTGGATCGCCATGAGCTGGATGAGCAGGATGAGTACGATTACAATCTGCATGACAACGACAGTGCCGGCTACGATCAGGAGGAGTACGAAGAGCCCAAAAAACATCTCGAGCTCGACGACGAACTGCATCTGGACTATGCCAACGATGGCGAGAGCAAGCGCCAGTCCAAGCACAAGAGCAGCCTCTACGAGAAGCACTTCCAGGGCAAATTAACCGTCAGCACTCCGATGTCATTGCCCCCAGCACCGCTCAAGACCACGCCCCCAACCAAATCGTCAACATCCACCCAGTCGGGCACATCGGATGTCGGCACCGCCGGAGTCGCTGGTGCCGCAGGCGTTGCCATGCAACAGATGCTATCTGTGTCGCAGCACTACGCCGTCTCCGATTTCGCTGTGGGCGGTCGTTGCAAGTGCAACGGCCACGCCTCCGAATGCATTGCCACCAGCACTGGGTCGAGCAGCGCCCTGCATGCCGACGCTGACGATGGCCAGGACGACGACAACATTCCCACCTCCCTGCACAGCCACTTCGGACGCACTCCGTCCGGCCTGCAGCTGAGCGCCAAGCTGGCCATGACCTGCGCCTGCAAGCACAACACCGCCGGACCCGAGTGCGAGCGCTGCAAACCCTTCTACTTCGATCGGCCCTGGGGACGGGCCACCGACAACGATGCCAACGAATGCAAAAGTGAGTTAAGCAATCTATCTAAACGACATACCTACTTATATATACGTATATATCTATATAGAGATGAATATAAAAGATTCCCCAACAGTTCCATAAAAAAAAAAAAATGCTTGTGCAACGCTATACTACTTGCCATAAAAGCAAATATATCCTCTCGCTGCCATATGCTACGTGACATATATACACCCATATGCGAGTATATATGTATTTTACGTATTCCCCAATGCTGCATAAAAAATATGCTGCTGCTAATATCTATAAAAGCATGCCCCAAGGTGTATATAAGAGTGTACCATATAATCTATATATACGTGTATCTATATACTATAATATACAACTCTCATATATAGAGTTGTAATGTTATATTATATTAGCCTAGCATTTTTTCTTTTTTCCTTTTTTTTTTTGAGTATCATAAATTAATGCATTTCAGTCTGATTTTAAAGGTACTTACAATGCATTATATGAAAAAAGTCTATTTATTTTTAATTATTCGAATATTAGCTCTACTTAGTAATAGTCAGACTAGCACGTCTTATGGAGCAGCGGCTGTGCTAATAGGACTTACGGCTTAGTTTTGTTTCAGATCCACAATCTTAAAGATCAAATCTAGATGAATATATATTTTTCAAATCAAATTCTTAGTGATAGGATTTTCTTTTGGTATACGTAAAAAAAAAAATTAAATTAAATAAAATAAAATAAAAATACAAATGAAAATTCTTATCACTGTAGGAATTTCCCAAATTGAATTTTCTGATTTTTATCACAGGCCACATTCTCGCGTATTAATTAAAACTAAATTTGGCTTAGTTTGAAATAAAATGCGACTGAGAGGTCTGGGGAAAAAAAAGATGAATTGCGAATGGGGCAGTCATATAAAAAGTGGAGTTGAATGTAAAAAGTTGAAAGTGCGCTCAAACACGAGATGCCCTGAATTCTTCGAAGAGCTAGTACTCTAATCATTCTTCATCTTCAGCAATCTCAATCAATAGTCGATCAAATTAATTCAAAAAATTTAATTTTCTGAAAAATGGAATTCAGATCTAAGACCTAATTATGAATATTTTTTTAGCTTGCAAAAATTAGACACAATTGTAATTTACTTTAAGTAAACTGAAACCTCAATCCGACTAGGCCAGGCAAATACCAAAACTCAAGGAGCAATTTTTTATTGTGCTTGTTCCAATCAGCTGCATTTGACGAAATATTTCATTGCATTTTAATGTGCATAAGCTGCTAAGTGGGTCAACATGATTTTACGATATTTGTGTATTTATTTGGGCGAATGATGCGTTCAAATATGTAAATTAATGAAATTTTTTGAACATATATCAAAATTCAATAAACTGCAATTAGTTGCTATTTATGCATTATTTTTACAAATATTTTCTGGATGGCAGCACTCAAAAACAAATTAAGGGAAATATAAATATTGATAACAAACATTGAAAAAAGGTGGTGAAAGAAAAAAAAAAAAACATTTACATATTAAAATGGCATAGGAAATCTATCAAATTGAGTACGAATTAATGAAATTCATAAAAAATGCTTAATATATATATTTTTTTTAATTAAATTGATTTGTTTAAACAAAGTCAAAGCTAGAAGTTTGAGCAATATATATTTTTTGCTATAAGTAGATTGAGTTAAACACACACACACACACACGCACACACATGCTCGCACACACACGTTCAAGTTGAGAATTCTTTATAGCTGGCATTCACTGTCGCCTCGGTGGGACAGTCGTGTGCTCTGTTGTTGGCCCCGTCGAGTGGCGTTTTCAATTGCGCCCATTGTGCGGCCGGGTCCACTCCTGAAGCGCAATGAACTCAATTCAATGCATTGCCATGGAGCGCATTCGATTGCCCAATGGCCATAGCCTCCGATTGCCAATGCCAGTGCCAGGGCTCGACGACGTCATCGGCATTCTTCTCTTTGCATTTTTGGTGCTTAATTCAACACTTGGACGGCGCATTTGAATGCCTCGACGTGCCACTTCAGCTCCAATAGTTCCACTAACTCCACCAACTCCTCCTACTCCTCGAACTCCTCCGGCATTCAGTTCGTTTACCAATCGAATCGATTCCAATCGAATCGTAGCAATGTGCAACGATCTCCCTCAGCTACGTTGGCATATTTGTTGTCAAAGTCAGCGGGTCATTTATGCCATCGTCGTCGTCGTTGTCGACGTCATCATCATCATCATCATCATCATCATTATTATCATCATCATCATTATCATCATTATCATTATAATTATCTTGATTTTGAGCAGCCGGCGAGCTGTGTCCACATTGGTTCAAACCAATTATTTGTGCTCTCCTGCTTTTGGCTCTGCATTGTCCGCACCTTGCACAGAGTGGAAGACGGTGTGAGAGCGGGAGAGGAAGAGGGCGACTGACAGCGAGTGACACCCCCAATGCACACCCTACACACCTTCATCGTGGCTATTTGGCTGTCTGCCGCTCGCCTCCACAGAGAGTCATAAATTACTAACGATTAACTTTTTGTGGGCCGTCTTCACCGTCGTCGTCGTCGTCGTCGTCGTCGTCGTCATCGTCGTCATCGTCGTCTCCATCCAGAATTAATCAAGGAAACAAATGCTCAGCGTGCGACGTCAAGTTAGGGCGACGCTCGCTGACATTACATTGCGGGTCAACCCCATAACGGCAAACGCAGTCAAAGGTCAGCGCATAGTCTGTGCTAATTTATGGTCCTCTGTACCGAAATCTCCTGGGCAATTGACATTGGCCATGAGCCACACAGATTTGACCAACTCAATATACAAAATATAAGCAATCTGTATACATATATCCATTGAAATATATAGCATGTCCACCAGGCAAAGCCAGCTGTGGGAGGCTCCATGAGCCCGTACTCCATATTCCAGAACTTGCGATTTCAGGCTCTCTAATATTCCGACTGAGCTTCCATTCGGCGGTATTAACGAAAAATATTGAAACATAGTTATTTAGATGTATTCCAAAGATTCGATAAATTTCTATAAAATCGATTAATATCGGCATCAAAGTCTCCAATTTGTTCTTTTTTTCATTTTTTTTTAACTTGAGTAACGAAATTTGATAACGAAATTTAACTGCTGCTTCAGTAAGTCCATACTGATTCTATCTGCACATATTCCTTACAAAATGTAAATTTAAGCATTGCTAAGTATCTTCCTGTCGTGCATGCCCAACTGTTGCGCACTTTATCATTTCCTTTACTGACTTCAACTGTAGTTTTTGCCTCTCCCAGACCAACAGAAGTTTCTTCGACTCAACAAAACTTATTTCCAGGCATAAAACAAATCTTGATAATTGCTAAAAGTCTTCTTCTTAGAGATTATGAGACAATTAAAAATTATCTCTGATTAGAAATCATTAATTAGCACAGCAATTAATATAATCGAATGCGTGTGCCATGAATGGAATTTTGTATATCTGCAGCTTTTATGGGCAGGATTCGGTGACTTGACAAAACAATTTTCCATGCAAATTTATTGCAGTTGATGTTCTTCGTTAACGATCCATTTAACTGGCGCTCGGTAGCCGTTTGATTAGCATAGAAATCTAGCGGCTCTCACTGCTAAAAGGAGAATATAAAATAAATTTAACGCACAAGTCGCTGCGATTTGATTGCGAGATTAAAGGCTTTAATATGAATTTGCTTTCTGTTTTTTTGTTTTTTTTTTTTTTTCATAGCCATTGCGCCTAGAGGGCAGCTCAGCTTGCTTAGGAAAGTCGCACTCCCATTCGCATTCCCATCCGCATTCTCATTCCTTTCCCATTCGTTTTCCGACAAGGAACAAAAAATGACAAAAAAAAAAAAAAAAAAAAAAAACGGAAACAAACAAACTCGAAGCGCCGGCAAAGGCAAGTGATAAAAATATTTATGTCGAGCGAAGTTAACAGCGACGTCTGCCCTGTTTTGGTCCCGGCCATCCATTATTTGAAGTACCAGGACCCAGACCCTGTCATCCTGCTCCCACTACCCTCCCATTCTCTGCTCCTGCTCAACTGACCAGCTGCCCATGAAAGCTTCGGCAAGATTTACGCGAAGCAGAGCTGAGCAAATATTGAAAGAGGAATCGCTCCACGATTGCTACCTGCAATCGTGCGGCTTATCTCGAGGCCTACCCCAAAATGAAATAAAAAACAAAAAAAAAAACAACCTGAACCGAAACTTATTGCCTGAGCCAAAGCCAAAGCCAAACCCAAAGTCCCGGACTGCGAGTGCCATGCGATGCGACCCGCTTCCAATTCATTGAGTCGCACATTAATATTTAGATTTGCTTTATTCGCCAGCAATTTGTTTCGATTTCGTTATGGAAGCGTTGCACTGCACGCGCACAGTGGCACAAAATATATATAAATTTGTCACATATATGTACATTTATTTCTTATTATAGTTCATATAATTGGTTGAACTAATTTATAGATGTATAATTTAATAGTTATTTAAAAAATAGACATAGATGTGAATTTAGGAAATAATTTATAAAATATTTTTATTTTTTTTTATTTTTTATATACTTTTTGAGTACAAAATTTATTTGAGCTTAGCTCTTAAAAATATTCAAAATATATTTATAAATTGTAGTTTTATATAAATACTATATTTATATATATATTATATATATATATATATATATATATATATATATATATATATATATATATATATATATATATATATATATATATATATATATATATATATATATATATATATATATTTTTTTTTTTTTTTTTTTTTTTTTTTTTTGTATGCATTTCATTATTGCGAAATAAGTTATTCAAGATTCAAAGTTGAAAGTTGATGCCAGCTTGATCCAAGTAAATTCAAAATTCAATTAGCTCTTAGCCTATATGAACTGAATGCTTAATAGAGCTATACTTCAATATAATTTGATTCAAGCCTTATATCAGAAATGTCTTCCTCTGACTAGCTAAACTCATGTCTTAGAGTAAATCTAATGAAATTTTTAAAATTGATTGCACTCTGAAATTTATGTTCGTAATATGGTCAGTCTATATAAATATAAAGGAATTAATTTGAAATGTATATTTAGATAAATTAATATCAGCATTTCGTAGCTCACAAATATAATTAAAAGCAAATAGTTTCTTAAAATATGTTTGATATCACTTTTTGTATAGCTTATTTGCTGCTGTGTTTACCTGTGTACTTGGGCAGGGCGGAATCAAATTGTGGTCCACTGCTACAATCGGGTTGTTTGGGCTGGTCTGCTGGGCTGGTGGGCGTGGGCATGTCGCGCGATACTGTGTACTTTCGGTCTCTGGGGCCGGGTGAAGCGCATCTAATGCGCGCCATCTGTTAAATTTTCAGTTTTTCAGACTTTTTGGCAGCGGCTGCTGCAATCGAAGTGGGAAATGCCAAATGGGAAATGGAAACAGCGAGCGCAGGCCAAACATAGGCCAAGGGGCATTGTTTGTCGCCCCCATAGAGAATTTTATTTCTTTATTACATTTATTTGTGTGTAAGTACATAAGTGTGTGTGTGTGCCCTTTACGGGGGTGGTTGCGGCGCGGCTGGAGGGGTGCGGCTTGAACTAATTCGCGGCATTTACATTGCAATCTCATGCCATGCTCTCATCCCGGTTAATCCCGACAGCTGTGCGCATTTTGCATGCCCACAAATGGACAATGGACAACGGGATAGCGGGACAATGGAATGGGCCAAGCGTTTATAGCTGAAAACGTTTTTAGTTTGGCCAATTTCTGTTTGTTTCTTTTTGTTTTTGTTTCTTTCTTTTATGATTTCCTTTGGCCCTCCTCCTGACTTGCAGCAAATCGGGCGATTGCTCAGAGCTATCGGAGCTGGCAGCTGACAGTTAAGTTGTTGCACATATGCAACAAGAATCATTGCGGCTCATATGTCTGAGGCAGGATTGGGGCATGCAAGCAGCATGGATCAGTGAGCAGGAGGTCGGGCGGGCAGGAGAGCGCGCAGGCGACCGAGTTGGGTGGAGCTGCGCGAATGAATCGCTTGGAATATAAAAACAAAATGCAACACTTTATTTTGCAACCGCAACAATGTGGCTCTCCTGTGGGCGGGGCTGGGTGGCAGTGTAAAAAATGCTGGCAGCTTTGCTGTGGTTACATTTTGTTGCTGTTTGTTGGCCTCACGCCTGAAAGTATGCAGAAAAAGCGTTATATAAAAAAATAGCATTGCGCAAAAAACTAGACAGAGGCACAGAGCGATAAGCGACACAGAGATATAGCAACAGCAGGAGAGGGGGAGAGCTGGACAGAGTGTGAGAGTCAGTGGGTAGTTGATGATATCCTTGCATTGAGTTTGGGCATGCATAATGAGTGTCCTTTGTGCGCGACTCGACTTAATTCAACTACAATCGACTCCAACCCCAAGTGCAGACTGTACTTTACTTGTGTTGTGCTAGGGAATGTGTGTCTCTCTCTCTCTCTTCCCCTCACTCACTCTCTCTCTCTCTCTGTGTGTGTGTAAGGGACAATATAATGAACGTGATTTGTTGTTTTGTCTAAAGCATGAAAGGAATTCCAGCTCAAAGGCTACAAAAAAATGCCACAGCTAAACTACAAAAGGAATTTTAATTAGTCCAACGCAGAATATATTAAATTATGCGCTGCTTTACAAATATTTGAATGGAATTCTATTTTCAACAAATTTTAGAATGTTGATGGCATATGAAAATAAAGTGTTTACAATTATAGAAAGAAAAGGAAAGAGTTGATACAGAGGTTTTAAGCATTATTGATATAGAAAAAATGGCTACAGAGTGCAATTAATTTTTATATTTAATATATAGCAGGAGTATGTAGCTATTGCCATGAAGTAACTCAAGGCGCTTGCTAGCCGAATTTCTCTATCGAGCTGGAACAACTGAAGAGTTAGACTCTTCAAATATCCTTATATAGCAAGCGAAGCTAGATCTTGTTTGGAATAAACAATAGAGAGAGAGAGAGAGAGAGAGAGAGAGATCAGTTTTGTCCAAATTCTGCTAAAGTATATATCCTGAAATTTTTGTATGTTCTACAATTTTAGATAGATGTCTAAAGCAAATAGTTTTTAGATTAGATCTTTAAATTTTTGGATTTCCTAAAAGAAACAACATTATGTGGTCTGGTTCTAAATACGTCAGAGCTAAAAAGAAAAAAAAATATATAAGAAAATATATGAGGGTATCTCCTAGACAAGCCCCTCCTGAGTGTCAGATCAAACGTCTCCTGCTGCCGACCAATCAGTTACTCTGCGTAAATCTATAAAAACCTCTCTAGCACATAGACGCCTTTAAATTAAATAAAATGAGTAATCTAATCGTGCTCGAAGTACTTCCTAGTTGAACATATCCTGCGCTCCTTGCGACTCCTCCGTTGCTCCTTTTTCTGCACTTTGGCCAACAAATGTTGTTGGTTTACTTTGCTAAGCGTGCTTGAGACTCACATTTGTTCACTTGACTTTTATATATGTATATCGTTTATGTGTGCCCTCGTTCAATATATTTATAGTATATCCATTTGAGTGGATTTCTGATCCGCCGGCTGCTTCGGGCCGGGCAATGCGGTTCCCACGTTGCCTTCAGCCGACGTCCCTGGATGCAGCGTCGTGGCACCAAAGCCACGCAATTTGCAACACTTTTAACACTTGCACGGCTCAATGAAGTGCAACGGCGACCGAACGAACACCCAGTCACCAGCCAGCAGCCAGCAGCCATCAGTAACCAGCACCCAAATCCGCAGCTTCCTGTCATTGCCGCAAGCCCACCTCTTTGTACATGCCACAGCAAAGCCCAAGTCAAAGCAAAGCGTAAAAACCCCAAAGCGTACAAAACAAAAAATAAATAAATCGAGAAGAAATTAAACGTAAAAAGTAAAATAAAAAAATGGAAAAAAAAAATAGAAACGGAAACGGAATCTGAAAATGCTTGGCAAGCTAGAGCTGCGACTACTGCTGCTGCTGCTACTGCTGCTGCTGCTGCTGCTCCTGCTGCTGCTGCTACTGTTGCATATCGTTGTTGCATTCAAGCTAACGCAGCCGCATGATTTTGCGGTCTGTGCTCCAACACCTACCAGCACCGCCTAGCCGCCCAACCGCACGCCCCGCTATTATACCTGATGCTGCTGCTGCTCTATCTTTCTCTCTCTCTCTCTCTCTCTCTCCCTCTTTCTCTATATATGCTGTATGCGTAATCGAATCTCTGCTTTGGCCCTTTTTGCTGGTTGGCTTTATTTGCCTGGCTTTTCATTCATTCACAGTCAGTGCAACGCTTTCGCGCGCCCATTGCCACTGACTACGTGCCGCAGTTTTTAACTGCCTTTTAGCAACGGCAATCTAACGTCGGGTCGGGCTTGGCCTGGTCTGGCTTACTGACCCGGCTGACCACACGTAATTCAAATGGCTTCAAATTGCAGAGCGCTCATTGCAGTCGGCGACCTCTACAGGCCAGCTCAGCGCAGGCCCGCCCCGCCTCCTGCCTAATGGCAACGCCTTAATCCTCGAGCATAAAGTGTTTTTGTTAAAAGAGGCCATCAATTTGTCGCCCATTAAAAATGGGCATAGCAAATTATAAACTAACCAAAATTCCGATGGGAAGTAAGTAATTAACGCCTTGTACACATGTGTGTGAGTGTGTGTGCGTGTGTGTGCGTGTGTTGGGGTCGAGCAGTTCAGACAGGGGACAAATCGCTGCAACTTATTTACAAACAACAAGCAGCTAAGGCCAGCAATAGCAGCCAAGAAAAAACTTGAATGTGACGAAGAGTGAATGCTCTAAAATAAATAATTATTATATATATATGAAAAAGTAGTGGAGCTCTGATAGTGACAAGGGAATTACATTGATCTTTGATTTATATAAATCAAATTAAAAGAGAAATAAATAAATATAGCTATCAATAAATTCGGACTTAAAAGCTATTTCTTGTATTTAAATATTTCATTTTTATATATATTAAATATTTAAATATTCAGATTCTTCTTTATATGAGGATATTGGCAGGAGTACTCTTTCTCATGTAGAACTGCT